>RJWJ010001126.1:0-35000 GCA_004363605.1 Indri indri
AGGAAACACACACAAATTCCTGCCCTGAAAGAATGAATGAAAATTTTCATCTCAGGTTAAGTGATGAAACTGATGATTACATTTGTTTATTTTTAAATATTTTATAACCCAAACTTTTCCATTTATACATTAGATACAATAAGTGGTTCAGTGCTGGGGAAATGTGGGTCAGAGCTGTGCATGCAGGCCTCAGGCACAGGCAGTCCCCACCCCGGCAGAGCAGTTCTTACCGTCTCAGAGGCACAGCATGATGCAGCGGACCACGGGTGAACCGCGGAGGCAGGAGGAGGACAGTCCGTGTCCTGCTGACTTCCTCGACCACATCAGGAGAGCTACGGGACTGTTCCGTGCAGAATTTCTCCATCAGTAAAATGAGGGCAATATTTCTTCCTTCTGTTTTCACTCCTCCCAGGTGTTCCATGGATTAATTACCTACGATCTAGAAAGTGCTGTAAGTACTTCATAGAAAGAAGTTGTTTCAAATGCAATGTGTGACTTTAAAATGCCCCCAAAGAAGCCAGGGAGGGCATGATTTCATTGTTGGGCTTCCCTAGGAAGGATCTATGCAGTGATTCAGCTCAATTTCTTTCAAGGCTCATTTATTGAGGGACCTGCCCTCGGGTAAGTTTGGAGATGCAAAGATGAAAACAGTTCCTGTCTTCAAATATCTCAAAATCTGATGGGAGAAGTAGCCATGCGCTGGCTAAAGTAAGTGTGTTAGACAAGGTGTACGTTCCATGGTGATTCCTGGGAGAGATATTCATGGAGAAAAGGGCATTTGAAATTGGAGCCAGTTATGGCAGACAAAACACCAGGCTTGGAATTCAAAAAAACCATTCATCATTCTGTCAAGTCCCCTGCACAGCCTGGCAGGTTGTAGGCACTCATTAAACACTTGTGGAAGGAAGGAATGAATGACCTATTCCCAGTACTGGGTAAACTGGATCATTTTCCCCATGTACAAAATGGGACTATAATGCCCATCTCTCAGCAGGGTGGTGAGGACTCTAGGGGGAAATGCATCTAGAAATACCCAGCAAATCAGTACTAGGTAGCACTCAGTAAATGTCTACTTGGGAGGAAGATCCTTCGAGACAGTAGGGAGGCTCGGAGGCAAGGAAAGATAGGACTGTTGGGGCAGGGTGTTGTGTGGTATGGGCATGCCATCGCCAGGGGAGCAGGAGCACTAACAGAGGAAACCGTGGAGGTGCACAGAACCTTAGGGAGTGGGGACATGGCAGAGGCTGGTGGCAGACCAGCGCTAAGGGTCCTGGAGGCTGGAGGGGTGATGTGGCCTGGACTGCTGGGTGTTGTCTGGCCCCTCTCCTCAGAGTAAAAGGCCATCCACACAGATGCTCTTAAGTGTGACCTCCTTCTGGTGTCCTCTGTGTCTGTTACCCAGACCACCATGGCCTTTATTGCTTGGGCTCAGCCTCTTCGAGTCTCCCTTACTTCCCACAGTGAGGATGAGCTGCTTCCTCGGTGGCTTTCTCTGCCAGCCGTCCAGACTCTCTGGAGCAGAGGGTAGAACCCAGGTGTGCAGATCCTGGGTTTGAGGGCAGGCGCTGCCACTTCCCAGCTGTGCGGTCTCACCAGCTGCTTACCCTCTCTCGGCCTCACTCCTCGGCTGTAAACTGGAGATAACGCTGATCCTAGCACAGGTTTGGGGGAGGTTTAATTGGGAGAAATGTGAAGTGCTTAACCCTGTGCCTGGCCCCTGGGGAGAGTGTCCTAAATGCTCACTATTGTCATTATTCCAGCGGTGTCAGGTTTGAGTTGGATGCCCCTGGCTGTTTTCTTGGCCTGCTGTCTTTCCCTGACATAGAAATTTAAGGTTCTCATGAGGCCCCACTTTCATCGTCTATCTGTTGTGCTGTGTGGGGAAGGCTGATAGCACAAACGTCAGCGTGAATCATCCTCCTGCCAGGTGCCCGTTGGCAACCCTACTGCAGCCACATGATGGAGAAATGGGAGCCCGAGCAGAGACAGGGTGGCAAGGAGGACAAAGTCCTAGTGCCTAAAGAAAGAGCAGAGAGTGGGAGGAATAGTGTCAGCTGGCTCAGCCTGAGTCAGCTAACACACACTGAGACCCCGCTGCTGTGTGCTTGGCTGGTGCCCAGCATGGTGCATGTGCATGTCACAGGGGAGAGACATACAAACATTAAAAAATCAAGACAGTATTTCTAGCCCAAGGAGCTCACAATCTAATGGAGAGGCTCAGACTTGACAAACTAAAAATTCAATTCAGTTGAGAATATGGCACATGAAAAGGTAGGAACAAACGAAGTACACAGAAGGACACCCAATCCCGTGGAGGATACCAAAGGTTTCCCTTTGGAGGTGGCAGCTCAGACAGAGCCTCAGTGGCAGGAAGGGTTGCAACATCCATTCACTCACTCGCTCAATAAAAATGTATTGAGCACCTACTATGTGTCGGGCGCTGTGCTAGGTCCTGGGAGGTGATGGCAAACAAAAGCAGACACAGTTCCTGGGGGGGGGGGGGTGGAGAAGAACATTTGGGACAAAAGAAACAGGAAAAGCGCAGGTGAAGAGGCAAGAACATGCAAGTCAGCACTGGCAGAGAAGAGGAGGCAGCTGGGAAGGCGGTGGGAGCCGTGGACAGGAAGATTCGAGGCCAGGCTGTGAGCTGGAACTTCACTCGGGGGATGCGCGCACGCGGGGCACGTGTGTAGGAAGAAGCATGGGGAAGCGGAGTGGGGGTGCCGTGGGCAGCGCGGTGCCTGAGCCAGCCTGATCCGGCAGCAGCGAGCAGAGAGGACGGGAGCGGAAGAGCTGGACGGGGAGTCAGGAGAACTCCCCCAGGGCCACCGAGTGTGAGTGCAGCCGCAGAGGGTGGGCATGCGTGGGTCACAGGGAAGAGGTGGACGTGAGAGAAGCAGACAACCTGATGGCTGACACCTGGTCTCTGTCAGACTCTCCTGGCCTACACTTGGCAGGCAGTTACCATGGGCCTGTTTCCTCATCAGCAAAACAAACACCACCTGGAGGTTGTTTTGAGCATAGAAATGAACTGCATAGAGTTCTAAACTCTGCATAAACAGTAATTATTGGGCATTTCAGGGGGAAGTAAGCAGGACAATCACTCATTTAAGATTTCTTGACTTATTTGCACAAGGCAGGACCTGCAGACATGAAGATGAACTTGACCTTCACTCTTGGTAACTGGACAGAGTGGCTGGGAGGTCAAAAATGTCTTTACAGAGGGGGAGATGGGGATTGTTTAACGAGTACAGAGTTTCAGTGGTGCAAGATGAAAAGCGTTCTGGAAATAGGTTGTGCAAGTATGTGAATGTACTTACTACTGAACTGCATACTTAAAAATGGTTGAGATGGCAATTTTCTGTTATGTGTATTTTAACCACAATTAAAAATAAACTAAAAAACATTAAATAAGAGCAGATTTAAGAGGAGATATTAAAAAAAAAAAAGTTTCTACAGTTCCAGGTCTTTGTGACTGGGGGCATGGTGGGAACAAAAAAAAATGGGAGAATCTCGAGGATTCCATTTGGGGGTAGCTGGAAAGCCAGGTTAGTCTGGACACATTGAGACTGAAGTACCAACTGGACACTGTGTTGAAGGTGTCCTGGCCACCAAGAAGAATGTGAAGCAGGAAGCTGGGAGGGTGACACAGGACAAGGATGAGCTGGAAGGTTACTTGGCCTCCGAGGCGTCACCAGAACCACCCAGCCGGTGGGCACAGCCCCACGCCCAGGCTCCACCAGCAACGTGCCTCTGCTTCTGTCCCTGGCTGCACAAGTCTCCTGGGCTGCCACTGACATCCTTTCCTCCCCTCTTCCTGTCTCTTCTCGTCCCATAGCTTCTGCTGCCTCGCGACTTCACTGCGCCACAGCCCTTCCAGCTCTCACTTCAGCCTTCCCCCTCACAATGCTCATCACCCCCTACAGCTTCTCTCTGCGGTCCCTCCAATGCCAGCTCAGCACCTGAATCTCTGGAGGCAACTTTGCCAGTATATCAGAAAGTATGAATTAAAATGCCATGAAATATTATTCTTTTATTAGCTAATTGACTAAAATTAAAAAGAATGGCAATGGCCAATGCTAAAGAGAACATGAGAAAATAGAAATTCTCATATATGTGAGTGGGAATGCAAACTTGCTATAGCCATTTTGGATATTAATTTGGTAGAATTTACTGAAAAATTTTAAAATGCATACTCTTTGATTTAGCAATCCCACTTTTCAGTAACTATCTTATAAGTTTGTAAATCTACATATCTAAGGATGCTCACTGCAACATCCTGAATATTGCATCATCAGTGGGGAATTATGCAAAATGTTATCTAATATTCACTCAAGGAATACTTATCAGCCCCTGGTAGATCTGCATTTCTTGGCCTAGAGAAATTGTACACTGCAGACCAATATGCAGAGGATAAGTGTGTGAGTGTGTATGTGTGTAAATATGTGTGTATATTTAGAGGCCTGTTTAATAAAAAATCAGAAAAAAGTATGCACCTGACTGCTAAGACTGATTATGTCAAGGGAAAAAGATTTCTTAGGGGTAGGAATTTCTTCTCCATATATGTTTGTTAAAACTGATTAAATTTGCGGGGGGGAGTGATTTTTATTTTATGTGTTTATCAATATTTTTCATATAAAGTAAATTTAAAATCAAAACAAAGAACTATTCCTGATGGAGGGAGTCTTCTTGGTGCAGCTCATTCTTCCAGACCTGGCAATGGCATAGGTTCCTGACAAGCATATGATTGGCTGCCTCTGGGTCACATGACAACCGCTGGTCCAATCAGGGTAGGGCAGGGCCATGTGGAATGAAACGCGGCCATAGGTGGGCTGTGGCCAGGGCAGTTTCTCTCTGGAGGGTTTGTGGGAACGCAGAAATCATCTTGGAAATGCCTAGTACTTTCCACCTTAGCCAAGGACATAAATGTGGGAAATGCCTACATTTCAGGGATAAGTAGACAGGAGAGGATTTGAGGGAGGTCAAAAGAGATCTAAACTAATACAACACAGAGGGAAAAGGAGCCGGTAGAGGGAAGAAATTAAACACGAAGAAAGAGGAGTGAGTTATTCATTGCGTAAGTGTTCACCAGATGCCTCCCATGTGCAGGCCTTATTCTAGTGCTGGGGATATGGCATTGAACAAGGCAGGCAAGAGCCTCACTTTCACAGAGTTTGTATCTACAAGGCGGGAAGTGCGGCTGGGGACGGGGGTGGGGGTGGGAGAGGATTGGCCTTAATTAGTCACTTTAGTTGCAAATCGAGATCCAACATAACAATAGCTTAAACAAGTTAGAACTGAATTTCTCTCTTCCATAAGAGAAGGCCAGAGATGTGACCCAGGGCTGATAGGGACACTTTATAACCAGGGACCCTTTTTATCTTAGTGCTCTGCTCTCCACGGCATGAGCTTTCACCTCAGAGTCCAAGACAGCTGCTCAAGTTCCAGCAATCATGTCCACATTCCAGCTGGCAGGAAGGAAGAAAGAGGATAAAATGTGCCTTCTCCTTCTAAGAACACTTCCCTTTATATTCCATTGGCCAGAACTGAGTCATGTGATTCCACCTGATTGCCAGAGACACTGGGAAGCTTGGTCTCACTCTGGGTGACCACAGGTCTGGCTAAAATCTGGGCTTCTGCTACTAGGGAAGAAGGCGAAAACAGATAGCAGGAGACACCTGGCTGTCTCTACCGTAGGAAGAAGTCAGAAAATAAGCAAACAAAAGTGTTGTGGAATAATGAGGGGTTGATGAATAAAGTCCAATGTGAAAGAAAGTAACAGAAGATGTGGCTACTGTAGATGGAGTGATTAGGAGAGGCCTCTCCACCTAGGTGAGATTTTAGCAGAGACCTGAACAAGGAGGAGCCAGCCACTGAAATATCTGGAGGAAGAACATTCCAGGCAGAGGAAAGAGTGCAGAAGCCCCAAGGCAGGAATAAGCTGGACTTCCCAAGGAATGAGAGTCCATCGTGACTGTGCGTGGGGAGGAGCAGACACAGAGCCAAGTCCTGGGGGATCCAGGAGGGGCAGGGGCGTGGGTGGAGTTTACTTTTGCGCTTTCGTAGGGAGTCATGTGCGCATGCGCATGTGTGACACAGACCGACGGTGGCGCTGTCTCACTCAGGTGTGTGTTTTTCTGTCCCAAACATTCCAGATTCAAGGTATCAAGCAGGTGGACAGAGTGGAGAGTCAGGGATGAAAATCTAATCCTGACCTATCATGATAATTTTATAATGACAATAAAATTTCTGTGACTCAGCTTTGTTCCCTTTCTCTGTCAGCACCCACTGCAATCCCATGATGTCCCTGCAGAGGGCCATTGGGTGTCAATGACACTGCAGCATTTTCAGGCAATAGTTGTGTGTTCTGATTACGGCCTCGCTTTGGTCTCCCGGTCATGTCCTCATGCTGCCGTAGGCTGGAAACTGGAACATAGACGATTGTTCTGGTCCCAAGGCAGCTTGGCCAGAAGATGGAGGCCATTAAGAATTGCACAATCATTCCACTAGATTCAGGCAGTGTCCAACTCCAATGAAGCCAAATTATTTTGTAGCTACTGTGTAATTTCATTCTCCCAGCATCCTAGGAATTGGACAAATAGGTATTATTCCCACTGTACAGGTGAAAAAAAGAATTGAAACACAGGTAAAGTAATTGATTGACCTAAGGTTAAGAAGCAAGCTGACAGCATCGCAGAACTCTCTAGCTTCCACTGTAAGTGCTTTGCCTGCCCGACCACACGGCCTCCCAGATGGGGTCGCTCAGACACAAGCCTCAGGTAGCTAAAGCAAAACAGCCAGGGACCCTTGCGGTCCCCTGCTAGGGTGACTGACAATTCCAGTCTGCCCGAGACTGTGAGGTTTCCCAGGCAGGGGAGTCCCTGGCAAGCGGGGACAGTCAATCACCCTCTCTAGAACAGTCTGGAGACATTTAACATGCAGCTAACTTGAGGGTGAGCTTCAGAGGTAGGGAAGGGGAACCTGGTCTCAAAGCCAGACAAGGCTTCTCACAACTGCTTCATAATTTGCTTTGAAAACTAGACAGCACCAGGTTAAGATAAGAAGGAGGCGTGTACAGTGTCTAGAAAGATTTTTGTCCAAAATGGTGAGTTCAGAGACCCCAGCGTTTGACTAAGCCCTCCTTTCCCTGGGCTCAGTCTTAGTTTCCCGAGGCTGCCCCTGGCTTAGCTGCCAGCTCTCGCCCCCAGGAACACGGTGGCGACACAGGATGCACTGACCGTGCTCACCCACGAGACGATTAGAGACGGCCATGGGAACGCCACTGCTGAGTTCACTTACAAAACAAAGGCTGAGCTCATGACGGGGTCAAGGAGGCGCGCTTGTAAAGTCCGTGTGATCAGAGTCAACAAAACGCATAAAAGGAGATTACAGAAGCTGCCAGTCCCCGTGTACACCATCGCCACCACCGCGAGGTCGTGAGCAGATTTGTCCTCATTTTCCTTGTCTCTTCTCCATGCAAGCCATCCCTGAAACTGGCCTTCTGGGCGTCCGCGTTAACTTCCCGGGTTGTCTGTGTGCTGTGCTCTACTCTTCGGACCTGAGGCGTGTCCATGGCATGGAAAGGGTTAAGTGCTCAGGCCCTGGGATTTCTGATGCACACAGAACAGCAACGTTCAAGATTCGGAGCAGGTGTTCTACTTGGAGGCAATGCTGTGCCCAAGGTGAAGGCAGAGGGAACAGGAAAAGCCAAAGGACCCGTGGAAAGCTTGGCCGGCGGGGAGCAAAATAAAGCCTGTTACTTTGCTGGGCACATGACATTTTAGCCACAGGATTAAAGGATATGGATGTAAAGTCAACACTCATGCATTTCTTCCAATTATCTTTCAGAAAGTTACTCCAGGCCGCATGCTCCCCTTTCATGGCTAACAAGCGGGACCGTGTTTGAATCCCTTCCAGGGTCTGTTTTTCCTCCTCCGCAGCGAACATTCTGCTGTCAGCTACACAGGTGCACGGCCCAGCGCTGGTATCTCGTAAAACCAGCTACAGCCAAGGCGCTCGCAGGCACGATGGCTGAATTTATGAGACAAACATCAGCGTGTCCCTGCAGGAGGCGGGCTCGCTCGGGGGTGGGGACGGGTTAAGGGGCTGCCTGCTTCTGTGTTACTAGGTCATATGAAGTGCCAGCCAGGTGTCCCAGCAACATACTCCCTGCTAATAAACCTGGGTAGCGTGTGAAAAATGATCCTGAGACCTTGAATCAACTTTCACAGTAGACAGCGATCTCATCAAAGCGTGAACCGCCCAAGTGGCAGGACCGCCTGAGCAAGGACTCTGGGAAATCTAGCTTTGACGGCAGGCACCTTTCTTGGTGAGGCAGAAAACAAAGCAGGCCAAATGTTCACTTCTCCTGAGACTAGGTTTAGAATTTTATCACAAAGGCCAGGGCCCCAAGGGCATACCTGCTTTGTGTGTCTAGCCCAGGACCTTCTAGGCTTTGGAGTCAGCAAAATCCAAGTTCAAGTCCAGAGTTTCCTGTTTTCTAGATATGTGGCCTAGGGGTGAGTCACTAAACTTCTTTCTCATCTTCTCTATAATGTGAGGATGCTATTCCACCCCGCCGCACCGCATTGTTGAGAGGACTGACGAGATGGTGCGTGTGTGGTGCTTAGCTTGCGGAAAACACGCAATAGTCAGAGCCACTCATGGTATTAACAGTGGGTATGAAAAGGAGAGTTTTGTGTATTAACTGAGTTTCTCCCAAGCAGTTCTTATGGAAATCTCAGGAAGCCCAGATCAGAGTCAGCTGAAGTCAAAAGATCATTTCCAGGCCCTCCCTGGCACTCGGGTGGGCACCTCTCTCTGATTCCCTCTCCTTTGGCACCCCCCTCCCTCGGCGAACTGTCCCCTCCCCTTTCAGTCCTTGCTGCTCCTGCCAGGGCTTTTAGCTGCGCATCAGCTGAGCCGCTCACACTTCTAGAGCCGGCTGGGTCCAGTACCTCGTAAGGTAGGGGTCTGCTTCCTGGTTCAGTGTCCATTCGGTGCCGTTGCTGGATAAGAAGTACAAGAGTGGCCTGGCACGGAATGCTGCCTGTGCGCATAGCGCAGACAGCCACTGCATGTAACCAGTTCATTCTCCTGCGGACAGCAGACAGCCAAGTCCTAGAAACCTTCCCTAGGAAAGTCCTGTTAATAACTTGGAAAGAGGAAAAACCTAAGAAGAAGGTGCCTGTGATGAAAGGTTTATTTCATCAAGGAACCATTAGAAAAAATAATTAGAAGATAAAAGAGAACAAAAGAAAGAAATGTGGCAGCTCCCTTTGGCCCAGTTACTTTCTCTATGATCCAAGAAGCTGCAGGATGCGATTTAACATGCCACATTAGGCATCACTTGGGTTCATGGCGCTGTGCAATTCAGCGCTGTGTGCCAGGCGGTGCCAATGGCTCAATGGCACTTTTCCCCGCAGAGCCCAGGCTGAATGGACACTACCCAAGAAGCCCTGCAGATCTGGGTTCACCACCACCCCCTCCCAGAGAGGCATTCCAGTGCTGTAGGGCACCCAGCAGAGGGAAGAGAAGGCTCTGTGTTCGCTGGTCCTGCTCCTTGTCTCACCTCCTACAAAGAATCACATTGCAAATAAAATACCTGGCGCCATGGTCCTGCAATTGGTCTTTTTTTAGCTTTACCTCTTTGTCTACATGAGCAAAATGAACTGCAGAGTCAAGGTACAACCCCCAATGACCTGTTGTCAGAGGAGAGGGCTCTCGTTGTTTATGCAAACTGACTGGTCACCTACGCCCAAGACTACATTTTCTGGAAGCTTCTCAACTCTGAATTTAACAGAGCTGGGGTAGATGGCTTTAAAGAGAATATTTTTGTGCCTTTAAATCATGTAATTAAAGATGAAACATTCCCTGGATGCCTGCTGTTCTCAGAGCATCATGCTGGGCTCTGTGGGGTGCAACATGAAACTTGCCCTAGGAACTCCTTGCATGGAGGGGACAGAGACTTGTCCTAACCCCAAAGCCAGGCACCCTGGGCTAAAGCACCGAAAAGGTGCAAACACAAGATGTGAGATACCAGAGAGGAAGACACTGGTCTTCTAATTTGCCAGACTGTCTGTACTTCTAGGACTGTGTCTCATTCACCACATGTACCCAGCATGTCATCCCACCTGGCCACAGATGACACTCAGATAACACTGGCCACAGAGATGCTCCTGGAGAAAAGAGTACCTATCTGGGGACGGAGGATAAGAGTGTTCCAGAAAGGAGAAAGTGCTTCAGCCAAGCTCACAGGATTTGTCAGGGAATAGCAAATACCAAGCCTAGTGCAAGCCAGGGTGGGGCGAGTGGGAGGGTAATTAGCAGAGATAAATCTAGAAAGGAGGTTCTAGAGTTGGGGGAAGCAGGTGTTTGCATATTAAAACCTACTTTCCAAATATGTTCTGGAGGAGCTGACAAAAGCAACATCTTTCAGAAAACAGTTTACAAAGATGTTAGCTGGACCATCCTAAACCTTCTCTTTTCTCTCCCTCTCATAGCAGTGAGCACGTTTCATGTGCCACAAGCAGGTCTGAAGCACGGAGAAGAAGAAATGGCCACCGTTTTCTAGAACCGCTTAAGTGGCAGCTGTGAGGGTCAATTTGTGGAAGGAAGGAAATCTTCCCAGGCATAGTATCATGGTGGATTCAAAGATTACAGGTTTTGTGGCCAAATGAACCTGACTTCAAAGCCAAACCCTGCAACTTTCTACCCAGTGACCTTGGTCAAGATACTTTTCCTTGCTGAGCCTCAGTCTTCTCACTCGGAACTCAGAGAAAGTGACCCCAATCTCATCCGGCTGTTGTGAGGATGAAATGAAGCAATATGACTGTGCCCGGCACAGGATGGAAGGTGTTCGGCAAACGTGAGCTCTCCTCCCCCTCCTTTCTGTTTTAAACCTGTTTTCATGCTGCACGCAATTAAAAGTTTACGATGTGCTAAAACTGATTTTCCAATTTAGGGGCAGTAAATTGTAAGTCGATGCTATTTTCCTGAAATGACATTCTTTAGATTGGAGCCTGTTGGCTTTCTTTTCAATTGCATTAAGTTCTATTTACTGCATTTCTAATAAGACACCAGCATGTCTGGGAAGAACTTCTGATGGCTCATTCCGACTAGGAAAGGTACCTATGGGAATAATAACACCCCAGACCTCCGTCCACACACTTCTCCCTGTGGACTCAGAGGGGGACATTTGTTAGCAAATGTGTCAGACACCTTTGGGTTTAATGCCATTGTGCTCACTGATTCCATTAGACGTGGCCTTGTAGAATCTTCCACAGACACTGAAGCAGGGTATATTTGGGTTATACCGTGATGGGACACAAAGATGTATAACCTGCATTGTAACAAAGACAAGAAACCTAGAAAATTCTAAAGGGGAGCTCCCACCGCTGTCAATATCTCTCCTTCAATCCCGACAAAAAGCCAGAAGCTGTAAGACCCAAAGAAAGGCACACTCATAAAACTCCTGAGATGAATTTTGTTTTTCCTACCTCAAATGGGAAATAAATGCATGCACTAGCCAGCCCAGGGTGAGAGGTCTCTGGTCTCAGCCTGGTGAGGAGTCCTTGCATGGCCACTTAGACAGTCAGAAATTCTGGCTGAGGGTAATTCTGCCCAGTAAATAGAAAATGTGATTTTAACAACTAAGCAGCCTTCTGGTAAAACGTGGCTACTTACAGCTAAGGAGAAAGCAAGTGGCAGTGTGGCCTTTAAAACCGATCTTTTAAAAAAACTCCTAAACCTCCACACGCGCTTTAGGGCCTCCATCTGCCGGAGGCCGTGAACCCCCTGCAGGCGGCGGAGAAGCAGCAGAGCCACCCCATCCTCCCAAAGTCGGCTCCCCGCTGGTCACGAGATGGTGGGGCATCCTGGCCGGAGCAGGGGAGAACCCCCAAACACCAGGACACTCCCCACATTGTCAAGTTGATGATGTTTCCAGGATTTGCAAGCAAGTATTCCCTTCTCTTACCAAATGCACCCCTCCAGAAAGTGCTCGAGGAGCTCATGCTGTGGGTTACTGGACACGATGTCCTTCCTCTTCCTCACCAGGCACACAGGGTTCCAGTGGTGTGTAAATCACACATTCACAGAGCGTTTTTCGAGCATGCTCTCTCACGCCCTCGAAGGGCAGAGGGGGCAGCGCTGAGTGACTGAGCTCTCCCCAGGATTCTGACAGGTGGCTCACGCGGCACCTATCACAGGCCCGGGCTCAGTGACTGATCATCTGGGCCAGCGTGGCCCAGAAGCGGCAACTAGGGTCTCTGGATGGCTCGTTCACTCCAAAGCCAGACTTGGAGCATGAGTAGGGAACGACATAGGGTGAAGGCCACTGGCCCCATCACGCTGCGCACTCACCTGCTCCCCACGGTCCCCTGCGCACCTCGACTCCATGGTTAGCACAGCCACAGGCCTCACCGTTGCCCATGGTGCCATCCTGCTCCCCTGAGGGCCCTGTCCTAGGCTGGTGAGGAGTCAGCCGTGGGGAAGGCCCATCTTCTTTAGACTGGCCAGGAGGACCAAGCCCAGGCCTGGCGCCCACGGGGTAGGGACAGCTTGCGCAGTGACGTCTCCTGGGCCCCCCAAGCCAGGAGGATCCCACTGAAAGTCCCAGCCAGGCTGAGTGTCCCTCTCACCTCTGGAAACTAGCTGTCTGGGCAAAGACTTTTCCAGACCATGCCTTTGTTGTACAGTAAAGTGTTCTGTCCAGGATAGATGTATGTTACTTGGGGAAGAAAAATAATCCCTGGGGACCTATTTAATTTAGACTCTTTCTCCTTCCAAATACTCAAATTAAACCGGAAGAAATCTGCTTTTAATAGTTCACTTTCTTTGCACAGGTCTCCTGAGCCCCTTCCACTTGAAATCCTCCATGCCCTCCGAAGCCCCGACGTTCTCCCTTAGAAGGGCCTGACGGTGGCACAGGGCTCCACCGTGGCCATTTAATCATGTGACATAGAGAGAAGAAAGCACAAACAGGCTTGAAGCAATTGAACTTCTCGACAGGCCCAGCCTGAGAAGAGAGGGAGAGAAAGCAGCCCGGCTAGCAAACTAGAAACACGCCCCCAGGCTACGGGGACTCGGCTTCCAAGCCACATGCTTGGGTGGAGCTGGGCCGTGGCAGGGGGAGGGGCTGTGGCCCTTCTTGTGGGCCCCCCTGGCACCTTCTGGAAAGCTTGTCTTGTGGGTGAGGGCGTTTGCCCAGCACATTGTTTGTTTTTCTAGGGTGGGTGTGTCGTACCAGGGGCAGGTGGCAGGTAGCAGGGAGCACATTAGGAAGAGGGCGGCCTCACCCCCCAGCCATCAAGCCATCAGGCCGGGTTGGCCCAGGTGGAGGGGAGAGCTCCAGCCAGGCATAGGAGATGGGCCCGGAGCAGGTGAACCCGGAGGAAAGGAAATCCTTTCCTTGCACAAAAGTCCTTGTTTAGGAAAAAGGTGACGGTGGAAGACAGCACGTGCTGGCGGTGCTTGCACAGGAGCAGAGTGGACTCTGATGTCCTACAGATTTCAGGCTCTGGATGCACCGCAGGGCAGGGGTGGAAGGCGGCACCCCGTGAAGGGCAAGTGCAGGGCATTCTCGAAAAGCTGATGACTCTCGCTGAGAGGAGGTGTCCTTCTAGGGAGGGCGACGGGCTTCAGTGGAGGAGACACTCACAAATGTCTCCTCCGAGCAACAGCTCCAGGTGGCTTGGCTAGCTGTGGGAAGTTTCTGGATGCCTGCCCACATGTCCTACATAGAATTTTGAGTATGTGTGGACAGTACATGCAAAAGTCATCCTTTTTTTATTAAGCAAGATCTAAAGAAGTGCTTAGGAGTAATTTCCTAAGAGCGAAAAGTGGTTGCTACCTCACCGTGTTCATCAGAAACTAGCAGAATTGAAGACTGGCCAGGTTTAACTAACTGCAGGGCAGCCTGGCTTAGGTCGCGTGGTTGCGTGGACAGAACTGGGGTGTGGAGTGAGGGCAGATGGGGCGAATGCTGACATCCCCCGAGGCAGAGTGTGGGCTCACTGTCCTGCTCTCTGGCCTCAGTGACTTGTCTGTGTAACGTAAGTAATGACTCCTCGTGGGGGGCCTGGGACAGGGTGCCCAAAGACTTTGCTACATAGGAATCATGACACCTGGGAAGCTTTAAAAAAATGCCAGGGCCTGGCTTCCGCCCGGGACATTCTGGTCTCATCCGTCTGGTGCGTGTCTCGAGCAGCAAGAGTTTTCAAGTTTCCCCAGGTGATTCTAATGTGTTGCACAGTTTGGGAGCCACCGGCCTAGAAAGTAGTAAGCGCCCAATAAATGTCTGTTCTCTTCAGGACCAGCTACATCATTGACGGGGTCCTTGTGTTCAAAAATTTTTCGGAATTTCACGATGACAACAGCAGAACGATAAAGCCAGCTCTGGGGCATTCCGGGCCCGGGGCCCCGCAGGACAGCTCAGGTGGAACATCCCTGGAGCCAGTCCTCGTTTTCAGCTTTCCTCTGTTTCTAGCGGAGCGATGCCCCACGCTGAGTTTCAAAGGAAAAGAAATCATACAACGGGCAAAAGGAACAAGGAACGAGGCGACTCAGAGCTATTCTGGAGGGGTCTCCTGCTAGCTGGGTTTGCAGCAACTTTTCCTCAAGGAGCCAGTGAACTCTACAGGAGAAAGTCCCTTGGTTTGTGAGGCTCCAGGGGTGTGTACCAAGAGGCCTTCTAGAAGCCCGAGCACAGAACTCATTCCCACCCCCCACACCAGCTCACACCCACACATGGAAACATGAGACACCACAGCTTCAGAGCAGGGATTTGCTGCAGGAAAATTGTCACAAGTGGGAGACAGTGTCAGGTCTTACAGGAAAAGCCATGCAGCTATGAAAATTAGTTTTGCAGCAAGAAAGAATGGGACACAGTCATCTCCAGAGAGCAGCTTTGTGGTGTCAGGTGAAAATGATGGCCTGGAAGGTTTGACCCCACTGTCCCAGCCACCAGCATGCCCTGTGGGGTGGCCTCACCCATGTCAGGGGGGGTGTGGGTGGGCCTGATGCTGGTTTCTCCTCTTTAGCCCTATCAGTAGGGCCCCAGGACTCCTTTAGGGACCTTGGATCCTTTAATGCTGCTTTGCTAGAACAAGGCGAAGGTGGGGCAGGAAGGGGAGAAGGGAGGAGAGGAAGGCCGGTGTGTGCCCGTGAGCTCCTCTTAGAAAAAGAGCCCTGGTCCTGGGGCTGGTACCTCACCACCCCCGAGCAGCAGGTGATTTAATGAAGGGGCTTTGAAGCAACAAGTCACAGGCTCTGTAAAAGCATCGGAAATGGGCTAATCTTGCACAGATTTTATGACTGTCTGGTCCCCACCCCACTGTCTAGTCTTGGTCCTTAGGCGAATTCACACAAAGGATTCAGTGACTTCGTCTCCATAAACAGAAACCCAGAGCACCTGGGCCTGAGCCCTGCAGGCAGCCTGAGCCTGACCTGCTGTCAGCTGCAGAGTTAGAGGAAACCATCTGGGGAGAATTTGTTTTTTAAAAAAATCAAGGACAATTAAAACTCTGGGGATTCATCCTAATTTCAAAACGGAAAGAGTAAAGCGCTTGACTCTGAGAAAACTCTGTGGACATTTTGCCCACCATTGGGACACGCAGCTTCGTCACTGTGGGGTTCCACCCTCCTGGGGTCCAGCTTCATCTCCTGTCCCAACCTCTTTGAGGTTTGGAGAGAATAAATCCAGCCTCCTTCCAGCCCTTACCCTGGCCCCAGCACTGTGCTCAGCCCTCCACCTGCTCTGCGGGTCCTTAACCCGTCTGGGGGTCCGTCTCTGCCTTTGCAAAATGGGCACAGCATGGGGTGTTTGCAGGAACTACATGAGACAATGCACCTGTCTCGGTGCTTCCTGGGAGCACAGGGAAAGAGCTCCTTAGGCGTCTACGGCATCACCCTCAGGCACCTGTGCGGCCAGGACTGCTATTCTTCCATTTGAAAGTGACTCAAGAGAGGCAAAATAACTTAAATCAGTTGGGGGAAGCTCCAAGACCCAATTCCAAGTCTGCGAGGCTTGGGAGCATCACACCGAGTGCCTCCCCAGCATGATGGGCCCAGCTGTGATGTACACCTGGGCTCCCCCCACCTCATTCCAAGGCACTATACGGACTTGGAGAACCAAGGACTCAAGGTCAGATGGAAAGACGCAAGACGGAGTTGATGGAAAGGAAGAAATATATCTCAAGGGGATCATCTCACCTATCAGGGGGAAAACAGCATAATTTTGCTTCCACCGGGGAAGTGGAGGCCATGGTGACAAGACGGCAGTGGGCACGGCCAGTTCAAGGGGCTGTGTCAGCAGGCACTCCGCGATGGGCCCAGTCTCTAGGGTCAGGGCTGAGCTGGCAGGCACAGGCCCTCCAGTTTCAACAAAGGCCAGCCCTGAGTGCTGAACTTGGCCAGGGGCAGAAAGATCTGCAGAAAGGCCCTTGCAGGCTTCCCTGCTGGGCTCCCACTCCCAGCCCAGGAGAGGAGAGAGGGCGAGCACCTGCCACCACCACGCACGCTGCACTAAGCCCGTTGCTAGCAGCCAGGATGGTGGCCACTGCCGAAGGGGCCGGGCCGCAGCACGGTGGCTGGAAGAATGATGGAGTGGCCTTTAATTGTTTGTCCTCTGAAACCTGGGAAGTGTTGGCAACAAAACGGAACAAGAGAGGTTGCTGGCAGCAGAATGACAGGCTGGAGCGGAAGCTTCTACTCACCTAAATGGTTAAACGGCCAGTTTGCCAAGGCCACCGAGCAAAGTGTTACCTCACCACGGGGCAGATTAAAATATGCATTTTCTCCTAATTGAGCATAGTGAAATCAGCTGGCGGTCCTGTCACAAGTGCAGGAATGAATTGTCACAGCACGACACACACTGCTCGACAGAGCATCTATTATACAGAGGAAGGAGAGCCACACAAACTTCCTTCCCACAGAAATTTCAACTAATTTATTGTCCAGTGGGCTGAGAGCTGGCAGCGTGGAGAAGACCTGCGAAATGGTCACCTGTCCAGCCTGGGTTTCTAGGATGGCAGCACATGGTCCAGTCGTAGTATCTTGTGCCTGTAACAGGCCACGTAGCAAGATCTGGTTTGTAAATTGGTAAGAGAGCCGAAAGCTTTGGTATACAATCAACCTTTGTTTTTGTAAATACGTGTTCTATACTCAATGTGGTCGTAGGGCAAATCAGTAGCAAACAAATCCTATTTTCCCACTCACTGCCTTCCATTGTAAAATTAGAAGTGTGTTCTTAGAAGAAAACAGAAAATCCCAGGCCAGAGACTCTGAGAAACATGAGGGGCCAAGGTGAAAGCCTTTCTCTCTCTTATGCAGGTTCCTGGGGGATGCTGACACCCTCTTGTCAAGAAAGCTGCCATCATGAGAAGACAAGATGCTTATTCCTGCGCAGGCCCCCTGCGCTACCACCAGATGGCATCAGTGTTTCTAGACACTTTGCCTCAATTTCTCTCTCCATCTGAGGCACCCATTTGAACTCAATACTCCTGCACACAACCTGGTTGTTGTGCCCCAATACTGCATTTCAAATAAGCAGCAGACACTCGTGTGTTTGGCACATTTTGAGCTCAGACCCAACTGAAACCCACAAGTCTTTTTTGCGTGAACCACTGTGATTGCATTTGTGGGATGACTCCGTGCACCTAAATGCAGGACTTTGCGTTTATTTTTATTAGTTTCCTCATCATGGTTTCAGTTGTGTTTCAGCCTGTTGAGGACGTTTTGAATCCTGATTGTGTCATCAAAGAGGAGCTATTTCTCCTAGATAAAGACATACTAGTCTGTGAACTTGAAATATTTCTTCTTTGTGTTCAACCAAATCAACAATGAAAGCGTTGGATAGTTAGGATCTCCGGCTCTTCTCGGGACAAGGGTGCCCTGTTTTGGTGCTGTTTCAAGGAATTGCTCCCCCAGGGAAGAAGGATGAGGGCACTCCGTTTTGGTGTTGCCCCACCCTTAATCCTATCCCGAGCAACTGCTACACCTGGGGAAGGAGGGCGTGCTTGATCAATTTAGGAATTCCCCAGCCCAGGTGTAATAAGATTTAGAAAGTGACCTGGAGTAACCTAAGGGTAATTAATATGCCATTAACTTGAATCTGCATTGTAGTTCACCTCCCCTCCAGGTGGGCTTTCTAGAGGGTGCCCATTTATGCAAATGAAATTTTGAGGACACCTGTTGATCATTCGCTAACATCCTACACCTCCCAATGGCCCGCCTCCAGACTGGGCTAATAAAAGGAAACAATCTGAGAAATCAGGAGGAAGTGAGTGCGTCAATGAGCGAGTTGGTCTCTCTCTACTCGTGGAGACAGACCCGTTTTATTCTACAATAAAGAGCTGCTCTTGGGAAACTGCTTCCTGGTTACTTCGTCATATTGGCCTTGCTGGCGATTTTTCCAAGAAAAGAGTCAGAGGACTGGGATAAAAGTCTGGACTGGACACCTTGGTGCGTTTGGTCATTCTTTGTCCAAGAACACACCTAGAACCAAGGGCAGACTCCCATCCTGACATCTGTGGTGCCAAAACCCAGGATTCTGAGAAAAGTATTCAACAGGGCTAAGCACAGGCCCCATATAGCCTCTAGAAGCTTCTTCTGTGTCTCTCAGAATTCTCCTGAGTTACCACGTCAGCCATTTGTCTGAATTCTTAGAGGCAGGGACCATGCCCCGCGTATGGTGGGCACTCAATAAATACTAGTGGAATAAATGCAAAGGAGGAAATTTGAGTTCAGTTCCATTCATTTTTTTATTAAGGATAATTATAGCTTCAGTAAGACTTAGGTGTGATTACAGGTAACCACATAAAACTATTGGCTAGGATCCTGATGAATGCATGACATGTAAAATGTAACCCATAGATAGAAATGCAAATACGTCTTTCGCTGAAGTCACAATTGACTATAATGACTTCTTTGGTTTTAAGAAATGATGAGAGATAAAAATAGAAGACTAATTAGCCTTAATTAACGCACTCACTTATTAGTCTTCCCTGCTGGTGACACTAGCTTATGCTCCATCTCTGGAAGCAACATACACATCTTTAAAGTTGGGGCCCTGGAGACTAGAGGTGCTTAAAGAGCCCAACGTGTGGCAGAGCCCTCTGGGCCCTGGAGAAGTCCGCTGCCAACCTGGGTACCGCTGCCCTCCGCTGGGTGCAGTTGGGTGCCCAGTTGCCTGGGGTCAGCAGCCAGGGGCAGCTGGCAGTCAGGGCCACGTGCCTGGCAGTCTCTCTTCTGCAGCGGGTCTTCTTACCCCTCCTGCCCACTGGGACTCTAATCCTAATGTCACTTGATTTCCAGCTATTTCTTCTTTGCCCAGCCCTGTAGTTAAGTGGCAGTAAATACCACTTTAGTGCTGGGAGACTGATCATAATAACAATAATAATAATAATAGCTAGCATTTATTGGCTGTTTACAATGTGTATATGCATTATCTCACATCATCCTTACAAGAACCCTGTCACAGAGATTGCATTATTACACCCGTCCAGGATAGGGACGCAGAAGCTTAGGGAGGGATCCTGTGCTCGAGTCACGAGGCTGAGGAGCAGTCGCTGACTCCAGAGTGCCTGCTGCCTACGTTCCTGCCTTGTCATGTTACACTGGATGCAGTTTCGGTAAATTTAATTCCACAAGTGATTTCTTCGTTCCCATCACATAGCAGGTACCCTGTTAGACATCGTAGATGTTTCCAGTGAAGAGGCAAAATTCCTGCCTGCATTGATCTTAACAGCCCATGGGACTAGCTTTTGCTGTGGTAACAACCTCAAACCCTCAGTGACTTAAAATAGCAAAAATTTATTTCTTGTCCATGCTATATGTCCACTGAAGGTCAACTAGGGGCTCTGCTCACCATTGTCACTCAAGGACCCAGACTGACAAAATAGCCACCATCTCAAACATTAAAGGTCTTCGAGGAGAGAGAGAGACAGAGATGTGGAGGGCTCGCTTCCGGAGTTAAATGCTCATCTCAGAAGACACACATGACTCTTCCACTCCTGCGCATGGTCTATGACAAGTCCATGGCCTCACCCACCCCAGAGGGGCCTGGAAGTATAACCCTGCTATGATGACCACCACATGGACTAGTCTGGAGACTAAGACAAGTGCACCAGTCCCTGTCACACAAGGCAGAATGTGGTGCCTCATAAGGTACATGCCACAGGTTCAAAGGGTTTACTGACTAGAAAATAATTTCCCGTTGTGAGATCAGAAGAGGCTTTGGGGTGGAAGGATGGACTTCAGGAGAGAAATGAGATTGCAGATGGCAAAAACTGGGGTGCACAGTGGGCTGAGAACCTGGTCTGAGAGGATAGTAAGAGCAAAGGCTCAAAGTGCAGGAGGGGAGAAATCTGCTCTCGATTGGGTGGCCTATGGCGGGAGCTGGAGGCGGCCGCCCTGGCATGGGCAGAGCTGTGCTTCAGGGAGCGTCTTCAGACAGTGGCTTGGATGGGCACTTGGGGGCAGGAGCGGGCTGCTGTGGCATCTCAGTGGGAGAGGAGAGCCTGGGTGAGGGGTGCTAATAAGAATGTGAAGTAGGGGAAGCACCTGAGACACAGTGTGGGAAGAAAACCCCCAGAACCCCAGAATTGGAAATGCTATCAGGCTAGATAATCAAATGGGGCATATGAGTGAAGGAAAGAAAGTGCCCACATTCCAAGTCTGCACCAGGTTCTTACCAAGAAACCACGAATGGTGTCTCAAGGCAGGTCAAGCCAAGTCTTATTTTTGTAGATGTCAACAGGTCCCTGGTCCCACATACATCTCTTTAGGCAGGAGCATTCTGCTAAATCTATCAAATATATTCTTCTTCCAGAAGCATTTGGGTTAATCCCCTATTTATTTGCTAAGTGTGCTGTAGAATATGTGTGCTAACACTTAGAAGTTGACACTGACCATGAAAAATTCTTTACAACCTATACTTTCTCAGTGTAGGTGACTGAAGCTGGTGCGAAAAGATGTTTCCTGTCTTCCTTGGACTTAGAAGCATACATAGTTTATAAAAATATTTTTAGAGACTTTAAGGACCTACAATGTGTCAGCAAGTTTACTCTATATGCATGAACAAGAATTCAATCCAGGAAACCTGCAGTAGGTTATAGAGTGTTTTGCAGAGTCAATACTGTGCTACACACTGATCATTCTCATGAGGAAGTCCAAGGTCTAATTAACCCTCCCTAGATGGAACTAAAATCAAAATCCACCAGAGCTAAGGTTACTTTAATTTCAATACAGCATGCACACATCAGAGGAGCTCAGCAAATACCTGCATCTAATCTGCCTCGCACAGCAGGTGTCTCTATTAAGGTTTAGGATCTGCTTTTCAGTGAATATTAAGCCTTTGTTTTACAATGAATTGTATGCATCAATAAACGTATTTTAATATTTTCATATTGTCTTATTAAATCAGGAATTTCACAGAGCTTAGTAAACAGGAGAATCCAAATTCTAGAGTTACGAGGCAGGTTTTCTTGGCATTGTTTTTTTTTTTCTTATTACAGACAAGCAATTGATTTCCTACTGAAGGAGCAGGTTCTTGGAACTGAAGACACAAACATCACATAAGGTCTTGCTACTCAGAGTGTGGTCCGTGAAGCAGTCACATCAGCAGGACCTGGCAGCTTGCTGGAAATGCAGAATTCGAGAAGTGTGAAATCCACGTGTATGGAAGGCAAACTTTTTGTATACTAGGGTTCCACAGGGTGGGACTTGAGTATGTGTAGATTTTCATATGGGACGGGGTCCTGGGGACCAATCCCCCATGTATACCAAGGGACGACTAGTAGAATTGAACAAATAAGTAAATACAGATAATGAGAGCCAGGTCTCCTGCTGTTGGAGAAAGATGCCACAAATAACAAAAGAGACAAGTATAAAATGATTCCCATGGTATTAGTTTAGAATCCCAGGTATCAGTATAAACTCATGGTTTTTAAAGAGGGAGAGGAAGAGGGCGAGGAAGGTATGTGCTTAGCATACGCACGCAGCTTACCCAGCCTTCTCTGTTTTGAGGGCCTAAAAGCAAAGACCACTCCAGTGATGACTAGCACACCTGCAACATGGGTCTAGGTCTCTCCACGCCATTCTCCTGTAAAAGGAAACAGGACTTTGGAGAAGTGACTGATTCCTAGACCAGGGCACGGAAAACACAAGATGAGCCTGGAACATCTTGTGGGGGCCAGAAAACAAGAAAATGCTCAAAAAAGGAGAAGAGTCTGTCAAAAGAACACAGGAACTAACCTGAAGGAGCCAAAAGCCCAAACATTCTGAGCAGCAAAATATATAAACACAACACTAGATTTTAAGCTAGAATAAAATAAACATCCACAAATAAAATGAATAAATATACACATTGATATAAATAAGGAAACAAACAAAAAACACAGAAATCATGGGGGAGAAAAGACAGCTCTTCTTCACAGTGGAATTCCAATGAATAAATGCAGAAGGAAAGAGACCATTAGGGAAACCCACAGCATGGGTGCCGCAGGCAGGATGCATTGGCGGATGCTAAAATTAGTGGGTGAAAGTTTAAGGACAAAGAGGCTATGCTTAGTCTCAGAGTTTAACCCAAGATACCCATCAACTACAAAGGGAAAGACAGTAGCTTTCCAGCGAGAAACCCAGCAGTCACCACCTTCACCAAGTGATCAAAATAAATGTCACCGGTTATAAGATTTGGATATCGCGAACCCCTTCATGTAACGTGCTGAGAAAGGCAGGCCAAAATTTTGTGGCATTCTTGCCAAAAATGCATCACCTTACTCTGTTTATAAGAAAGCTTGAACAAATCCAGACTGAGGAACAGTCTACAGTGGGACTGACCTGGTATTCCTGCAAAGGGTCAAGGTCGTGGTGGACAAGGAGAGACCAAGGAACAGCTACCATGTGTTTCCCCCAAATTCCTGTGTTGACTCCCTATTTTCTGGACAGCTTGTCATGTAGACACTATTAAGGAGAAGCAATATCTCACACAATTTTTTCCATGCAATTTTAGGAGATTCATGGACCCTGGTGAAGTTCATCCTAGGTACACAAATTCCAGGTTGGAAACCTCTGATAGCCTGCGGTTTTAAAAAATTATTATTTTTAATTGTGGTAAGATACACATAGCATAAAGTTTACCTTCTTGACCATTTTTATGTGTACAGTCAGCAGCATTAACATTCACATTGTTATGCAACCTTCACCACCGTGCAGCTCAGAAATACTTTTCATCATGAAAAATTGAAACCCTGTACCTATTACACATGAACTCCCAGTTCCTCTCTCTTCCAGCCCCTAGAAATAACCATTCTACTTCCTGTGTCTATGAATTTGACTCCTCTAGGGATGTCGTGTAAGTGGAATCATACAATATTTGTCCTTTTGTGACTACCTTATTTCCCTTAGCATAATGTCTTCAAGGTTCATTCATATTTTAGCAAGTGTCAGAATTTCCCCCCTTTTTAAGGCTGAGTAATATTCTATTGTATGGTCAGTCTTTTGTGTATCCGTGGATTCTGTATCCATGGATTCAACCAACTACAGATCAAAAATATTTGAAAAAAAATTGCATTTATACTGAACATGTGCAGACTTTTTTCCCTGTTATTGTTGCCTAAACTATAGTATAGCAACTATTTACATAAAATTTACATTGTATTAAGTATTATTAGTACTCTAGAGATGATTTAAAGTATTCAGGAGGATTGCATAGGTTATATGCAAATACTACATCATTTTATATGGGGGACTTGAGCATCTGAGGATTTTGATATCTCTGGGAGGTCCTGGAACCAATCCCCATAGATACCAAGGGACGACAGTGTATACCACATTTTGTTTATCCATTCGTTGGTCCGTGGACACTGGGGTGTTTCCATCCCTTGGCTACTACAAAGAATACTGCTATGCACATGCAGTGAGGATACTGTGATGTTATGATACACACACACACATACTGGTTTTCATCCACAGTTCCTGGCTCATAACTCCCATAGCTCTTGTTATAATGTTGGGAGCACTTTAGGCCTCAGGATGAGCCTCAGAAAACAGAATCTCTCTCTGACCTTCTCCCACCCTCCTTTCACCTGCTCCTTTTTCTCCCCAGGGCAGGAATCTTCTCCCGCCTTTCTTGGAGCCGGCCCTCAAGAAATTCTCTGACCTACCTTGTCTGATTGTGGGTCATAAGACCCCAGTTCCAGAAGGGCTCCTGCCCCACACCCTGAGAAAGGAACGCTGCACAAAGAGGCCAAGAAGAATCTGCACAATCAGGCCTTGCTGGGTTTCCCCACTCAATCTGTGTGTATTAGATCAGACCCTTTTGTCCAATCACATTTCTACACGGTTATCCATGCTTCAATCATGCCCATCCCATGAAGTCTGCATAAAAGGCCCAAGAGTATGGAGAGCTTCCAGACAGCTAGACACGTGCAGGTTCCTGGAGGGTGGCGTGCCCGGGAGGGCAGACAAGCTCCACACCCCTTCCCACACATCTCACCTGTGCCTGTCTTCATCTGTATCCTTCTTAATATCCTTTATCATAAACCAGTAAATGTATTTCCCTGAGTTCTGTAGCTGCTCTGGCAAATTAATCAAACTCAAGGAAGGGGTCGTGGGATCCCCAATTTATAGCCAGTCAGTCAGAAGCACAGATAAAACAACCTGGGCTTATGATTGGCATCGGAAGTTGGGGGCAGCCCTGTGAAACTGAGCCTTCAACCTGTGTGATCCGACGCTGCCTCCAGGTAGACAGTGTCAGAACTGAACCGAAGGACACCCAGATGGTGTCCACTGCAGGACTGATTTCTTGCTTGTTGGTGGGGAGAACTCCCCACTCATCTGGTCACAGAAGTCTTCTTTCCTTGTGCTGTTAGCTCAGAGGAAAAACAATATGTGTTTTTTCCTACTCAGACACAGAGGCTAAAAGTTTCTCAGGTACTACATGGCAGAGCAGGGGCTTGAATGTAGGTTTTTCCAAATCCACAGTTTCTTAATTTCGGCTCCATTGGTTGAACACGGGAGACCACATGTCTTCAGTTTGTTTTTGGTAGGGAAAGGAATACTGTCTAGAAAGGTCTCCTTCCCAGCACTTTCCTGAATAATGGAAGAGGGTAAAACCCTTGGTTTCCAAAATAATCTGAAACATTTTCAGGGGTCCAGAGTGAATATAGATAGCTCTTTTCCCCATGAAATCTTCTTTCCCATTCTGGAAGCCCCAAGGCCTGGGGTGAGAAGGTGAGGAAAGGATGCATCACCCAAGCTCACACTGAGGGGGATGCTCAGAATCCCGTGTCTCTACCATTAGACGATCTCCTTGCACTAGAGACTAGGAGATTTGATGCCCACAGGGCCCAGGTGGATGGGAGCTGGGGAGGGTGAAGGGGCAGCCTGGCCTGGGGGGTCAGTGAGGACAGCGCTGGCTTCTGGGGGAACTGGTACCCAGAACTGCCCCCGCCGAGCCCAGCTTGCAGGAAAGCTGTCCCCAGGCCCTGCAGGAAGGCTCCAAAACATTAACTGCCTGTAATTTTGACATGTCAGATATTTAATAAGGAACAAATTAGCACTTGGGTCTTTTTTTCTGAGACAATCCAATTTCTATGCCAGGCACCAACTTCTATATTTCAAAATGCATTTTTGAAGGTTAATTAGAGAAGCAGCAGAGATAGTGTTTTCCAAGAGGGATTTTTCTGGTTCCTTCCAGGTCTATGGATGGCAGAAAAAATAACTTTTAGACACTAAATTGAGTATGTGAAGCTGTGAGAATAAACCCATCTCATTAGTCATCTTGTCAATTATAGTATCTAAGGAACAATTTTGTAGCAATAGCATATTTATTTGATGTTTCGAAAACTACCTGGACCTACTGTTAAGAGGTATTTTTTCTTAATGCTCCGAGTACCTCTTTAACAAAATGGCACTCCATAAAAATTTAGTGTGTTCCTACTGTAATTAAATGGCCCTAGTCATTTTTGCATTTATGATATAAACTATAATGGCTGTAAAATCCCGCAATTAACTTTCCTTGCGCCAACATTTCATACTTGAGAAATTCTCATTACAAATTTCATTACTGATTCACTTATCTGTAATTTGTCCTATGTAACCTAAAGAATATTAACAAATTTAGAGTCACTTTTGCTCTATTAAAAACGAAATATAAAAGTCTTTCACCTAGTGAGTCAATCACGATATTTCAAAGGGCCCCCAAACGGGTCGAGTGTGGTGGTGAGGATGGGAAGGAAAGATCATCCACTTGGAAAGAAGAGTGGACTGACTGTGAAAACAAGTGGGGTGTCATCGAGCTCACCGGCTGCTCGGCCACCAGCCCAGATGCACTCGCGGGGGTCCCGGGGGAAGGTGTCAATGAAGGGCCGGGCTCACATCCAGAGGCCTGGGCTTCCTTTCACTTCTGCTTCGGTTCTCATCTCTGGTGCACCCTTCTTTCCGGGGGGTCGGGGCTGGCTGGAGTAAAGACCGCAAGGTTGTAACTGGCTCTCCTGCGGGGTTGTTTGGGCAGAAAGTCTACCCAAGAAACTATTACCAATGGCAGTGGAAAACCAGAAAAGGAAATCAAACGAGAAGCTCCCCATCTGAGAGATACTTGGGTTTCCATTTTCCATCTCCCCAGGCACAGACTGGCTTATGGGGAAATGTGGAGAAATGTTCCCCCTCCCCTAAGCCTCCTCATTCCCCACTTTTAAGGCAGAAACAAATATACATGCACATTAAAGTGAAGTGAAAACTGACCGACCCAGTGTCAGGAACCCTGAATTCTCGCCCTCATGTTGTCATGACCTTCCAGTGACTGTGGTGAGTTTTGTAACCTTTCTGGTCCCCAGTTGCCAGACAGGGACCAGAAGCAGTTTCACTAGGATGATCGCTGAGACTCTCTATAGCCTTCACAGAAAGTCCATTTTTTCAGCAGAAAAAACCAAGAGCTTCTCTTTACCCGACAAATGGGTGACATGGGGTGCTCGGTCAGCCACGGGGTCTCCACAACAGCGATCTCCACAAGGAACAGCCTGCCTGAATATTCCCCCCCCTAACATCCCGCCTTCCATAACTGCCTTCATTTTATTCTAATTTGTAATTAACTTTTACAAAATTAAGTTGGAGATAGAAAATTACCATCCTGACATAAATAATCCTGCTGCCGGATGTGGCAGCGTTAACACAATCAACAATACGATTCATAAATGAAAGAAATGTTGTCATACTTATTACTTCTGTGTGCTCCATCTTTTATAGAATATTACAGTGTAAATTGAAATTTTATATGATTTAATAAACCTCAAAAAGATATTATGGCCAAGTAACCACATAACTGTAACAAATTGTCCTCCTCCCTCATTATAGAGCGGTCTCCTCACACGGGGCTCTCAGCCTCATTATCGGAGCAGTGTCTTTGACAACCCAGAGCCCATTAAAAACACCTTGAAGAAAGCACACTCCACACTGCGGAGCTTCAAAATCCATACCAGGCTGGAATCCTTGAGGATGGCGTTATAAAATGAGGAAAGGGTTCCTTTCATTTTTCATCCTAAGACTTAGGCAAAAAACACGTTATCTTGCTCTGTAACCACGGCCCCCCCATACCTCTCTGTGACCCACGCCAAGCTCTCCCGCACCACGACAGACACCGAAGTCAAATAATCAAAACTGCAGCAGAGGAAGGGTTTATTACCCCTCCAAATCTTTAGCTGGTTTTATAGGGTTACTAGTTTAGATTTAAAGTTGCTTTGTTTTCAGAGTGCCAGCCCTCCCATTTGTAGCTGATTGCCATTTTTCAAAGGTTTCTGGCTCACCCAGGAATTCAGAGGGTGGGTAGAACAAGCCAGCAGGGCAATCTCACCCTCACTCCCTGTCTCTGACGTTGGATGTGGGTTCCCGTGCCCCACCCGAGCTCCCTCATATTCCAATGGGGAATGAAGACGCTGGAAATCTAAGTGCTCTCTAAGCACATGCCGAGGTGTTCTTGGAGCCCGGTGCGATTTCTGTAGCTTCCAGCAACGTGTGGGACACACTTGCACTGAAGAATTTAATGACTTGTTTTACTGCTGCCTGCCATCAATATTTATCTGTATTAACTGAAGAAAGGCATTGCTCGGAATGGCATTTCACACCTCTGAGCATTATACAGTAATTCCAAAGTCATAAGTTGTACCAAATTCTCTGAGCAAACACAGATACAGTAGGAATGGAAATAACCCAACTCGAAGTGTTTCAACTTGAATTGTCTGCAGCAATCTGGAAAACCAAAGTCACGATGATTCGAATTGCTATAGCTGGGAACGACTGGATAAAAAGCAATGGGAACGATCGTTTCTCTGCTTGGTTTTTCTTGAATTAACAAGGGCACATTTCACGTATATTTAGTAGAAAAGAAAGACTGAAACAGTGTGGTCAGACAAGGCAGATGAGGGCCACGCTTCTTTCTGACTCAGTGTTCAGGCAAGGAAGGCTGAATTATCCCTTCCATATTCCCCTCACCCCTCCTCTGCTGGTCAGTTTGCTGTCTCAGTTCCCCCTGCCAGAGAGCCCTTCTCTAACCACATTTGTCACATTTCTTGGCTTGTGTCTTTCTAGTCCACTGATCTGGAAGAATATCTTGCACACATGCTGGTTCGTACACTTGTTTATTGCCTGCCTTCTCCTGGCATGGAAGCTCCCTGAGGGCACAGACAAACCCAGATTACCCATTCTACGTCCTGCATAAAACACAGGCTTTTTGTGTGCTGAGCCCACTTTCCATCTGTGGAATGAATTATCCGCAGTGCGTGAACATGAGCTTGAGCACCGTGGGCATTTCTAGTATCTATCCAGACCACACCATTTTGAGCAAACAGTTTTAAAAGGGTCATCTGAATATCTTGTGCTTGAGCTTTACTCAAAGACCAGTGTTTTCAAGAATGCAAGGACCTGGGAGATCAGCTGAGCCAACCCTTAACCTTACAGGGGAGAAAACTTAGTCTCAGACGGCTCAAGACACAGGTTCAAGGCTGTTCAGCGCTGCACGGCAGCAGAAGTATTCCCAGAACTCTTTCTCACACACTGGATTTTGCCTCCAAAGTTATGTTCTGCAGACAACTGCTTCCAGAATAGCCTGACTTTCACATTCTGATCTGAAATGTTCTTCCTATAATTTTCCCATCTTCAGAAATTATGTTTATGGGACATCTTGGCAAGAGAATTAGTCCTCAATTCATAATAGATAAGGTTTACATTTTTAATAACGAAATTAGAACTTCAGAGAAACTTTATAACTGCACTATTAACCCACAGCACTTAGATTTTATATTAATTCTAGATTACTCACCCAGTGACTTTATACACTTTGGAAGAAATACAAGACTTGGAAATGGAAAGTGTGAACAGAAGGACACGCTCAGTCCGATGCCCAGTCTTTCTGAAGTTGTAAGATTCTGCTGGTGTTTGGTGGATTCTGTGAAACAGGACTGACACATTGCATATTTCCTTTTAAGAAAAGTAGAATTAATTTCTTTTCTTTTTTAAGGCTTGGAAGCACCCTTTAAATTAACTAGAGATGCCCAGGAATATGAACTGCAAGGCTGAGAATCACTCAATTGAGAAGCTGAAAACTAGTAGGTAAAACCTTGTAAATATCAGCCCACATTCAGGCATGAATTTTAGCATAATTTACAATGTGATTTGAATCCTTCAATAAATAGATAGGGATAGATTTAAGAGTGGTCAAGAAAAAAAAGCTATTCGAAAAATACTGAAGCAGGCTGGGCGCGGTGGCTCACACCTGTAATCCTAGCACTCTGGGAGGCCGAGGCGGGAGGATTGCTTGAGCTCAGGAGTTCGAGACCAGCCTGAGCAAGAGCGAGACCCCGTCTCTACTAAAAATAGAAAGAAATTAGCCAGACAATTAAAAATATATATATAGAAAAAATTAGCCGGGCATGGTGGCGCATGCCTTTAGTCCCAGCTACTCAGGAGGCTGAGGCAGGAGGATCGCTTGAGCCCAGGAGTTTGAGGTTGCTGTAAGCTAGGCTGATGCCACGGCACTCTAGCCCGGGCAACAGAGCCAGATTCTGTCTCAAAAAAAAAAAGAAAAGAAAAATACTGAATCAGACTACTGTTTGCATAAAACAAGGGAAGGGATATGTCTAATGTCCTAGGCATTAGGACTCAAATAAATTTGTGTACTAAAATGATGTATTTTTCTCTAAATGCCATTTGTTTATCAACAGTTCTGAATAAAATTAATAGCAAAAGTAAAGAAAAGCATGGTTTATAATATGGGGCGGAATCTTTAAAAAAAGGAAATATGTAAAGCATTCTTTCAACAGCCATTCAACATCAAATCAATATCCCATTTTCTTAGTGATTAATTCAAAATGAGCATCCAGCTCTTAATGTTTTAACTGATGTATTATCTCAATCTTTTATTTACTCTCTATACTTCCAAAGCAGGATAACTATAGTGTCAGTTGATGTTTCCTGTATTATGGCCAGCGGAATATGCACGGATGAAATAACAGTTTTGGGTATCTCAAAATCAGGATACAGAAAGATTTTCTTCATTCTTTCAGGCTAACAAGCAATGACAGGTATTCAAAGAATCAAACTGTCAACGCCGTGATTCCCACTGCTGTCTGCATCATAATCTGTTTCTTAGTAACACTTGGTCTGAGCAGCAGTAATAGAATTAATTATACTTCATTTTGCTGCCTTTAACAGTATTGACCAAATTTAAGAACAAATGAGAAGTGCTTATCAAGCTTGAAGAAAATAATCCATCAGTGGCACAATTTAAATTCTCTGCAGTTCTCTTATTAATCAAAGTAACACTTACTATCCTATCTCCACTTCCCATTAACAGTCATTAAGCCCTGCTGCTGATTGAAGCAATTTCTTTAGGGATCTCAACCTCATTTTTAAGAGAACCTTCTTCAGTGCAAAACAATATCATATAATCATGGCGACTTAAAAGAGAGGAAAAAGGTTCTTCAATCATGTTCTGACCTTGATATTTTTCAATGGTGTAAGTTCAAAAAAGTATACAACTGGGAGATTGGAAACTTCAGAGAGTGGAGGGGCTGCCCTTGCCTCATCAGCTAACAGAGGCAGCAAGCCAATGAGCAAGGCACAGGCGTGGGTCAAACACCTTAACCAGCCCCTCTGAACCACAACTCGTTTTATCTTTCACTCAGTGTTAGAAGCATCTCAGAAACAGGGAACACACCAAGAAGGGTTTACCAAGAATACTTGGTCTTGCTTTATGGTTCGGGGTAGGCACATGGTGGAGAGGTAGGAGCAAGAACTCTGCAGCCAGAAGACTTGAGTCTGAGGCAGTCTTCAGTACCGTGAACCCCTGGGAACTTGAACAACTTGTCTAGTTCTTCTGTTTTTTACTCTGAAATGGAAATAGTATGATCTGCTCTGCTTACCTTTCCAAATTGTTGTGGAAAGCACATGAGAAAATGTATGTGAAAGTCCTTTGAAATTTTTAGACACTACACAAACGTTAACTATTCTAGATCTAGAAGTCATGGGCAGTGTTTCATTCAACTCTATCCCCATGTTCTTACCTGATGGTGATACATATGATTGTTTAATTAATGCTAGAGAAGCCCCTATTTCTAAAAACAGCTAAAAATGAGACTAAGATATCCTACATGATTAAAATGGAATAATGGTCTTTTACAAAAACACCTGTCATCTATGTGGAGTGGAAGGGACCATGAACATACAAAACATGACTCTAGGGCATTAGGTAAAAACAGCATGTTACTAGAATCAGGGGAATTTAGAAGGCAGTTCTGGGGCCAAGACATTTCTGTGATCAGTATGATTGAGGAAATGGTGATCTTAAAAGGAAAAAGGCCAGAGAATGTTGGAGATTGGCAAGGTAAAGCAACACTTGCCGCCAATTTGGTCATGCCAGGAAAGACAGTAGTGCTGGGACAGTTTCCATCCCAAAGGGCCACTGTCTTCTGCCCCTTGGGATTTAATGTCAGTACCATTGACAGTAGCTTCAGCAGCCAGGCTGCTAATAGGCAAATCACCAAGTTGAATGCAAAGTAATCACGTATCAGGATGGGGGATGGGCATGGGAATTAGGTTCTGGGACTACATCTTTTCTGCACCACCAGTTTGCTGTGTAAAGAGGGCTAACATTCTGGAGCTTTGCTTCATCTGCATAATCTCTTGGAAACCAGTATTTCCATCTGGTGATTATTTGCAATTCACTGTAATCCCAATACTTATGAAAGCCAAACATAACATGGCACTGGTTATAAAATTTTAAGGTGGTAAAACACTCAGTATTCATTCTGTTCAATCTTATCGATGAGGAAACAGGCTCAGAGAGGTCTAGTGGCTTGTCTGAGGTCACCCAGCTAGGCACTATTGGCCACCTTTAGTTCTTTCAGAAGTGATCTCGCTCCTCTGAGTAGCCTTCTGACGTCTCTTGTAAAGCTCTTGTCTTTCCCCCAGAGGAGGCTGTATACCTATGAAGGAGACCTGAAGAGCCCTCTCAGGAACAACTTCAGCGCTCCTGTCCCCTTCTTAAGTCTATGCTTTAAACATGGAGCCCTTTTGCCTTCAGTTGGCTCAAAGATAAGGGTTTCAGAGCTTGGACAGCCAGGATAGATCCATTATTTTCCTATAGTGGTCAGAGTCCCAGGAGGGATAAATCAAGACCTGGATCTGACTTTGCTTGGCCAGCATAGACATGAAGACACCTTTCAATAGGCTATTGAACCTGATGCATAAAGACGATCATATAATCAATGAAGAGATGGAACAACCTCAGATTCTGATGACCACCGGTGTTTCCAACTAAAACCACGCCCCACTCTTGGGATGCTCCCAGAGGCCAGACGAGAGCAGAGTTCAGCGGGGAGTGAATTTTCTTTCCTCGAAGAGATGAAGGGCACCAGCCACCACTTAATTTCTGATAAGACATTAAATGTATGATTCTCATCTCTAAGAAATGAAACGCTGAGCTGGATTTTCGGATCAATGGAATACCTACTCTTGTTAAAGCACTTAAAAAGGAAAACATCTACAAAATGTCCCATTAGGCTGACAAATTTATAGCAGCATGAAAAGTGTGCCAGCGGTTTCAAAGCCGAACAGAGCGTTGTGTTTAAAGAGTATGAATGGATCTGAGTTCAGCAATATTTCATCCACACGAACAAGTTTAGCTATCACATCTCTTCCCAATATTTCCCACATTTGCCTTTAACTAGGCGTATGTACGCCGTGACAGAATATGGACATCATCTTAAAAAATAACTTGTAAAATGAATGATATTAAATGGACTTTCACAGCATGAAGACATGGAAATATATTCTCATTTTGATGCGTGGGGCTGTACAGACATAAATGCCATTAGCATTAATGGTAATTATGTGTGTAAATCCCCATGCTCTCAATGAGAATATGCCCCTTAGTTTGCAAGTACAATGACTGGCTCATTTTGGAGACTAGAAACAGCTGAGACCCCCCCCCGTGCCCCCCCCCCGCCAACTGAGAGAGATACATGGTGGCTCAGAGCATAAAATCTGATCACCCACTTTCACAAACATGCAATTCAAGCACTTTAAAACTCCTTCACCTCAGAAAAGCTGAAGACGTAGGAAAAAACCTCAAATTGCAGTCTGAGTAATCCAGTAATTTATGCTCTATCCTTCATAGTTTCCTGTCACTCGCTGGGGTGGTTACACTGCAGGAGCTGTGTGCTCTCATAACGGACTCATTTTATTGGGGTCTGATAAATACCGAGAATAATATTTTGCAGTCAACCCAGAAAACGCCGTTTAACTACAATGAAAATTTGCAGAAAGTAAGCAGATTTAGCATCCTGTTCACCAAAGCCAATATATTCTCATCTTATTAAAACAGGCAGGCAGATGACAGATCTGAGGAAAAGGTTCAAGACTCTTTTTACTTCTTAAATTAATAAGGCAGTGTGGCCCCAGGGTTTGGTTAGGCTTCACCTTACACAGTAGGAAAACAAAAAAGCCCTCTTTGCCAAAAAGTCAGAAGACATTAGCACAGAGGGTCGCCTTGCTTTCTAACTTTACGAACACTTCGTCAGGGTAAGATGGAGCAAAGTGACATATGTAATTAAAGTATACTAAAAAAACAAGTCATTGTGGCCTTCAATTACAATAGAACTAAGAAGCAACCATATTATTTCTACAAACTATTTTCACTTAGCACAGTTCAGATGGAATTATTGCCATGACCTTTTAAAAATGTGAAAGAGTGAATCAATACCCTTTCAGAGGCAAGATTGCAGGAGCCGAATTGGCCATGCTGTGATGGTGTGTATTTCTGCATCAGAAGGCAGTTGAAACCTAATTATCGTCAATCACATACAAGGTAGCTCCACGTACTGATGAGCCCGTGCAGGCTGCAGCGAGCAGTTGAGGGCTGGTGCGCGTAGGTCTTCAAGAGAGAAAAGCACGTGCGGCGGAGGGGGCAGGGATCTTGGAAGCCCTGGGCCAGCGGAGTGAGGCTCACAGGTGAGTTATAGGGATTGTCACTCATTTACAATAACTAACACTGGCCTGTCAGAAACAGCCACCTGTAAATGATGTATGAGTGGCTGGCAGCCTGCCATCCCCCAATAGACCTTGCAGCCAAGAATCACATTTTATTGTCGAGGTCATCGGAATGCTTACTTGGATACATGCCATATATTATTAAAAAATAACAAACAGCCAATCAGCAACATTTCTTAAGGCTCAAGGGCGAAATAGCCAACCTGCTTTTAGAAAATAGGAAATGAACATCCAAGATCCATTTCAGCAAGTAATTTTTTTTATTGCTTCTCTACAGATAGAAAGAAGCAACACTATGGAGAGGCCTGAGAGTGGCGATGCAGTGTCTGACGGGAAGAATACGTATGGATATTCACTTTCCCTAAGCTGTTTCAGACACGATGCCAGCAAAAAACAACAAAAGCAAATTTCTCTTAATCAACAACAACGACAGCTTCAACTACCAGACTATGAAAGCC
>RJWJ010001126.1:40000-149082 GCA_004363605.1 Indri indri
TACTTTTGTGGGGGGTGTTATTCCACAATTATGTTCAACATGATATCATAATTCTGAAAACTGGACGTAATCTTTGTTAAAGGAAATTACTGCATTTTACCGTTTTATCTTTTGCTTCTAATGTAACTTAAATTCCCAGTCTAAGTAGTGGATTATAAGGGGGTCTTAATTCTTTGTGTCTCTCTTAAAGCTGCAGTGACTACAATACTACTGGCTTTATGGCTTCTTAAAAAATGCCGTGACTAAAGATCAGATTGTGAAGGCTTCATGTCCATCCCACTGTGAAAGGAAACAGGACACATTACGTTAATAAACAACTGTCGGAGTGCTCTTCATCCAGGGCATTAAGGCTTCAGGTCTTTTGTCTAGAGTGCAGCAAGAAGTGTAATGAAAACAAAAACACCAACACATAAAAATACAATTTATGCCCTTTTATCAAGTGAAGAAAAAGTTGGTTAACGTTTGAAAAGGGAGCAGTAATGTAAATTTATTGACAATTTTATTGTAATAATTAGATGTTTACACAGTCTGGACATTGTGGCTAAATCACTTCTAGCATGTTTATTTGCAGGGAGCTGTTTTCTGGGCGCCGCGGCAGGTTCATTAAGAAGACATACTGTATTAGGATTCAAAGAAACAACCAGCTCCCATTTTCCCTCACTTTTACATTTTTTAAAAAACTACAAATAATGAAGTAAAATATAGAATTCCCTTCATAAGAAAAACAACTTCCCTCGTGGCCCAGGAATAGCTTGTAGATAAATCTTATACTGAATATCTTAATACACAGCAGTAGAAAGACAACCTTTAATGACTGTAACTAGCTTTTAATACCTAGTCTGTAAGTAGCAATCTGGTTTTGACTGAGAATAAATTATAGAAGCATGTTAGGGTAGCTCTTGCTATACCTTTTTCTTCAAAAAACAAAACAAAATTAAAAAAACCCGCAGAGTGTTTGTTTTAGATGAGATGCTTCCCTTCTCAACATGTTTTTCAAGAGAAAAATCTCATTCAGACAGAAATATTTCTCTTAAGCAGGCTCAAAGCAAATTAATGGATTAAAATTGCACACTTGAATAATCTGACTAAATTTCAAATTTCTACATGGCTCTCTTCCATTAATTATTTTGTGCTTCTATACTAATCTTTAATGTGTTGCTCTGAGATGGTTTTCATGTTTCCAAACTGAGCTAAAGTGGAAATGACAGATTTTCAGTTATGCAAAAATAGCTATGAAGTGTCAGGAAAAAATACATTGTGAACAAAATCATCTTTAGGAAAGATATGAAATGAGAATAATTTTATAGCATGAAATGGATCCAATAACAGAAGCATATTTGGGCAATTATATCAATTTTTAAAATTTAAAAACTGTTTAAAAATTAAGGCACAAAATGCTAAGCTATGTTTCCAGCTTTAGTATACTTCCATTAGAATTAAGCAATAATCAATATAGAATATTTATTGCTATAAACCACAGCACTAGGGGAAGCAAAGAATGGTATGCTTAGAACTTGAAATTCTCTAATCATTTAGGAAAAGGAGGAAAAGTTTTAGAAACAGACTGATCTTTAATCACAGTTGCTGCAATTCATTATATTTCCACTATTTGCCTTTACCAAAGAGTATGTAATGATAGTAGTGAAAATACGTTATGAAAGTAATAGTTTCAATTTAAATTGGTAAGATTAAGGATTCCGAGTTTAAATTCATGAGAGATGCTTTTATTTTAGAAAGCAAATAACAGGTACAAAATATGACTTTTATTAAGTTGATAGAATTGATGAATGGTGCAAAATAATCAATTTAAAGAGAAGTGTTCAGCACCATTTTAAAGAGAAGTGTTAAGAATTAACTCTATACGAAAATGACATTATCAGATATGTTACCAGAATTATGTACTGCATGATACTATAGATTTCAGTTGCTAGGCTAAAAAATGGAATCTTCAGTAACTCTACATGATAACAAATATATTTAATAATCTTAAATAAACTCAAACTTACTTTGATATCTACACTTCTAAGTAATTCAAGACATGAGAAATGAATTTTTAAAAAATCAGATCATGAAAGCCATTATTATTTGAAGGAATATGCTCAATTTTTTAGATAATTTAAATTATTTAAGAGTCCTTTGCATCTTTTATTAGCTTTGCCTAAAGTTATAACATTAAAGCATTAAGGTTACATGTAATGAGGTTCTGGTTTGCCCTTATTTCTCGTCCCATATTTTCACAAACTAAAACCAAGATTAGTGCTATATTACAAGGCTAATTTGATCAAATAAAATTGTCTCATTCCTAGATATGCATCTGAAGAAAACGTTGAACTAGAAAGTGTTAACACAGAGACATTCATAGATACCCATCTGGAAGAAACAGATCATAAAGAGAGGAGAGAACGGGCAAAAGAAATCTGTACAAAAATTTTCCTTAGGGTATCTGTTTTAAAAAACTAAAAATTCTCTGCTAAATCCAACCGACTACAAACAACAGATACCAAAGGCCATTATTAACAGATTGGTGGTTTTAAATATCAAAAGAAAAGTATACTTAGAAATTTTATAGACAGAAGTAACATCTCTGTCATTGAAATCTCCATTAACAGAAATTGACCATAGCTTGGAAGCCAATGGCTTGATTAAAAAACATATAAGATTATAGGAGAATTTAATCCCAAACTATGACAATTTACATCAATTCTCATTATAAAATAACAACAAAACCAACAGCTCATTAACATTATTCCAAGTAGTATTACAGCCAATGCTGAGTGTCAAACATTTTTTCCCTTGCTTGCTTTTGGTGTGAAGGAAAAATTATTTTGACCGTAGTTTCATTTCGGCTCTTGTATCTGGAGATACAGGAAAGCCGTGTTTGACACTATTGTTGATTTTTCAAGTCACTTCCAAAGACAATCTCACTTGAGCCCAACTACAACCCTGTGAGGTAGGGAGAACAGGCACCGCTGGCATTTTGCAGGCAAGGAGACTTATTCTAGGGCACAACGCATTAGGGAATGAAACCAGAATTTCGGCGGACTCCACTTTCACTGTTCTTCCTACTCTTACTGTCAGCTGAATACCACTGGTACAACTCTGTCCCCAGATGAAGAAACGGTCCTATTTCTAAAGGGGTATGGGTCACTATCAGCTTCCAGAATTATGTTTACTGTAACTGGCAGCAACTCTGTAAAAGGGGTTCATGTTATTCATACACACAGCTCTTTGCTTCCCCTCACACTTAATTCAGTTGCTACAAGCCTTTTGGAAATTTTTACAAAAAATCAATCTTCTCATCTGAGCCAATACTGTAACCCTTGCGTCTCCCTCCCGCCCTGTATATTTTTAAGTGTGTGTGTATTTAAAAGGCTGGAGGGGAGTGAAAAGATACACACACACACACACACACACACTAGAAAAGATTCTCAGTTTGTTTCCCAGATAATCCCCAAGGATTCAGTTGTAACAAAATCAGAGAACCTTTTCTTTCACATCCTAAGACACTGCTTAGTGGCTTAACCTGCTAAGAATTGCACGAAGGTGAGGCCACGTGAAGCTGTCCTTAGCTTCCCTGTGTTTACGTCCTATTTTATTTAGACTATGACTCTACTTGGGAAAGACTGTGTCAAATTCTGTTTGAAGTACCCCTCGCACACTGTTGGCACTTAAATGTAATTATTCAAAATGGCATCATTTAATTAGACAGAAAGAAAAATAGCAAGCCCTGAGACAATACAAAGAATAAGCAAATATACTGACAAACAGAAAGCAACAGATAGACAACCACACACATGATCGCTACGTTTCAGTTTTTTGATTTAGGACACGTATAACAAGATAAGCACACAGGTATACACCTTGTATTTGCTGGATTCCCAGAAAGCAGAGAGCACAACTGATAGGACCAACTCTGTAGGGCAGCGAGAATTACAGCTCACGGCTCGGATCACCAGCCCCCCGGGAAAGCCTGAGAGGAGGAACGTGGGGCAAGGAGATGAAAGCAGGGAGCCATGCGGACTCTACACGCAAGGGCTTGAGCTGGGAATTAGGCATGGGGAGAGTATCCTGGATGAGACAGGTTATTTTACACCTAGATCTACTTGGGGGGCAGTTGAGGATGAAGGCAATGCCAACTCGTTCGCTCACTGTCCTTTAGAAGCGTGATGTTCTGAGTACCAGGCATGAAAACATTTCAAAGAACGCTGCAGAATGAAGTACACCTTGGACACTGAACTTTGGTACACACTTTTCTCTCGGGCTATAAGACAGCCAGTGCTCCGCTTAGCACTTTAGACCACGGGAGCGCTCACTTTTACTGCCTCCTCTGGCTAAATTCCAGAGCCATAGAGTGAATGTCAGTCTGTACTTCCCTCCTCATCTTTTTACCTGCCCCCACAGCCTCCAATCACTGAGGGACAAAAAAATTTAAAAAGGATTTGTTCAAAAAACGCACCGGAAGACTTTATTTATGAAGCCCTGTACACAGCACTACGTAGTTGCCCAAGGAATAAGACCTTGCACTTCTGTACCAGATATCCCAATAAAAATTCTTCTAAAATGAACTCATATCTCAGCAGGTAAGTCTTATGTCAGATATGGCCATCACTTGGTTACAAAATTATACACATTTTATAATGAAGTTTGTTCATTGATTATAAAGGGCTGAACAGTTTAATAATTCTTTAAACTAGTTTTAAAAACAAACCCCTGTCAATTAAAACCCACCCTCTAAAAACAACTTTTTGAGGCAGAAGCAGCCTGCTTTATAGTCCTCTCCAAGGCCCCCTTGGCTGGTCAGTTTAATTGGGCTTGACTTTGGAGAAGGTGGAGAGGCTGGGAAAAGGTGCTTAGAAAAGGGTCCCTTTGGCCTGGTGTCCTCCTCTACTCTCTTGCTGCCTTGATTGACTTCCTATTTTCATCTGGACTGGAAGTTCATGGATAGGAGCGTTCCTACATCAAAGTTTATTCTCCATTGTGGATTAGCTGCGTTGGATTTGATGTGATCACCATTGTACACTTTAATGAGTAAATGAGCTGAATTCAGCTGTCCAATTGTCAATTATTGGACTATTTTTTCACATACTCCAGAGAATTTTATAGGAATAGTGTCATCATCAGTGGTCAACAAGCATTTGTTGAGCACCTGTTGTATGCAAAGAATAGAATGAAGCGTTTGGTTTGAATTCATCACAGTACTGCAAAGCAGAATGGTGCCAAATTCAGGGGAAGGAGGCTGAGTATAAGGCCTGGCTAGGTAACTTACCACCCTAAGACCTTGGGACAAATTATTTATCCTCAGTTTTCTAATCAGGAAAATGGTAATAAATACCAGAACTTACCTCATGGGGTTGTTATAAGAACTGAATGAACAGTGCACAGCATGACAAATACTAAACACTCAGTAAACATTAGCTATTACTAGTCTTAAATTATCATCACATTTGACATGATAGTTAAAGAACATGAGGTTTTCTAAATGGATTCCCATGGAGGCTGGGAAGGGAAGGTAGTGTACAGAAATCTGCTTATTTGCTGGAATTTTCTCTTCCTCTAAGGCAGTTGTTTTTAACTGGCATACGTTGGTGTCATTAATTTTCTCCCTTGAGAGTACCTGTGTGACACTTCCCTCAAACAAGAGGTAAATTGCTGTTCAAGCTGCAAAATGGCATCTGCTTTCACTGTAGACGGTGTGATATTTTTGTATTACAAAGTTGAGGCCAATAAACAGAAAACAGACAAGTGCTGCGCTATACTACCTCTCCAAGTAATGGATGATAAAAAAGAAAACCGTGAAAATGAAGAGAGAAACCTAGCCAAACACCTTTCAAAGTTCCAACATGTAAGAAGGCACTTAAAAGATGGCCTTGGGGAGCTATCTCCATATTCACACTTTTGCACATGTTCACAAGTGTTTTGACTTGCTCAACTTCCAGTCCTTTCTCCTAACACTGGAGGGCTAAACTGAGCAGTGGTCGGACTAAGGCTACTCTCTGTATTGAAGGTTCCTTTCATCTCAGGGACTCAAAGCACTCCAGTTAACATTACTCATACAACTTTAAAGAAATAGGGAGTAAAGTTTGTTTTGTTTTTTTTTTTAAAAAAGGACAAAATATGAATTATGATTGGATTTGGCAACAAGTGTGAAACTTCCCATTTTCAGAAAATCCTTTTTGATCCACCCAGCACAGCATCCAGAATGCTTACAAGATCAGAAGGCAGAAGGAGAGGCTTCTCTGATATTAGCCAAGTGGAATGCAGGGCAGTAATGATTTGGAATGTTTCACTAGAAAATGAAACTAGATCACTTGCCCAAGGTTCCCGAGTCACCTGTGCCCCTTATTTGAAAGAGTCACAACACTGAACACAAGGAAAGACAGGAAGGAAACATTTAAAGACATCTGCCACTTCCCCATTATTCGCAATCTCACTCAATTCTGTTACTAACAATAAAATCTAATCTACTTGTTGATATTATGGGCGGTACTAATTGTATAAAGGCATTTTCTCTACCAGATAGAGTAGTCAAGCCCTTTTCTTCTTAGATCTCAGGTCTTGAAATATTGTGGGATGCCAAATTAGTTACTTAACAAATATTTACTGGATATACACCATGTACTTTGTGCCATGCTGGCAATGAATCATATATTTGCTAGTAGCAGAGTCTACTAGCAAAAACACGAAAAGGCCTCTCAAACGTAGCACTAATGAAATGTCATTTCATGTTACTGTGGTTATATAATTTTATAAGTATTTATCTCATCATAACAAAATGTTACACTATCAAGGGTTCTAGTAGATGTTCTGGAAAACTCAACTCTAAGGCAGTAGATGGAGGATAAACTGGCTCAAGCTGAGGAAGTCTAGAAATCCCTTGTTCCCAATCCAGAGAGTAAACTATTATGCATTTGAGTGCAGATTAAATTTGTAGAAAGAGAATTTAACAATATGCTACTTATTTGTGTCTCTGTATTTTTGAATACTCAGGACTTTACTGACAAACTAGGCCATGTTTAACAAATTTTTTTATTATCTATATGTATAAATTATACTTTTTCAACCTCTGAGTGAAGCTGTGTTTTCTATGGCTTGATCATGTTTTAATCTCCAATCTCTACCACCTCCTTCTTTATCTTGTGAATTAGCTTTTCAATATTCTTGAATTTACCGAACTCAAGAGAAGTAAAAGTGATCTCTATATGGTTTGTTTCTGTAATTCCACTCAAAAATTGAAATGCAAGCAATTGATTTACCTGAAATTTAGAAGAACTTTACTTGATTTAAAAATCTCACAATGCTTCACTCAGTGTCCCTGATGAAGTTCAAGGTTTTAAGCTACACATATATTGGAATCAGTTTTCTTCTAGTGGCTGAACTGCAAATCTGAATCTAATACATAACTCAGTTATGTTTTTAATCATGACCCTGCATGGTATCAGAGTCTATGAAGTGAGTAGCAATAGAGTGAAGAAATTATAGGAAAAATAGAGCCTTAAATGCACACATTTTAGAAACAATTGAATGAAAGCTCTACTCTTCGTGAAAGGCTATATTCAAAGTGTTTATATACTGATAGCAAAAGAAACCCCACAGAAAAACAAAAAAAACCTACATATATAGATTTTACCTACAGATGGCTGAAAGGGTAGTGTTCGAAAGTGGTTTTTCTATGATTCTATAATACTTTATGTATAATTATCTGCAATTAAATTAGTGCATAGTCAAAATAATCAGCTTAAAACAAAGTATTATTAATAAAAACTGCTGGACTAAACAACTTCTTTTTCATAAAAGAAAGTGTCATATGCAGCCAAGTGGCAAAAACAGAACGGAGTGAGCTGTGGTTAAGTGTAAATCCTATAGCAATGGAAGTCATTTGTATTATCCTTACTTCTTTGAATAAATTCAGATGACAGCCCTATTTCATTTCTTCATTCAGTTTGGAGGCCAGATGGCATTAGAATCATTTACTTCACCTTGTTGTGCTTAATTACTACAATCAACACACTATTTTCCAAATTAATCATAACAAAGTAATTTCATTAGTAACACAGCAGGCTGTTGAATTATTAGCATCATAACAGTTTGCAAACAATTAAACTTTATTTGAACCTTAAAAATTTGCAGAGTGGAACATTATTGTAAGATCTAATGGCAATAGAGTACAAATTCAGTATAGAGCAAATAATCAAGCAAAATGCTATATAAAATATGACTTACAATCACCTTTGAAAAAATTAGCTCTCTAACTGTTCATAGAAAAACAAATAAAAGCTAAGCAAACATAATGAGAACATAACAATTAGCATATTTTCTAACAAGCCATGTTGTTTAAATTCACATTAATGATATTATTATGATCTTGAAGAGTATGTGATATATTGTCAAGGGTGTAAAGAAAACTTTCTCCCTGGTTGTATACAAATGATTTCATCAAATGAATAGAAAGTAGTCATGAATCTAAAATAATGATTATTCTTCCTGTCATTCCACTTTTAAGTCCTTTGTTTCCTTTCTTATATCTCCTACCTATAATCAAGTTAAAAAAGAACAAAGGCCAGAGGAGCTCTGGACAGAAGTAACACCTTATTTCTGTATTGTTACCATTCACAGAGACACTATCTGGCTTGGAATTGTTGGTCATCAGTTGGCAAAGGACTCCCTCTCCTGGATTAACTGTAAAAGGAGGCAGAAATCTTCTAAATGCTTTGCATTCTGGGCGAGTTTCTGCCTGAGTGGGGGAGGGGTTTCCAAGTGGTTTTGGATGCAATGAAAAGCTGCTGCCATCTACTGGTCTAGTTCTACAAACTTCTCTTAAGCCCAAAGCACTGAAACCTAAATCCAGGAGCAAGGCTACGTTGCCATTGGAAACAACTTCTTTTGCTTTTCAACCCCTCAGACTTTGAAAACCAGCCCACTAAGTTCATCTCTGGTTGTTTAACTTTTGCCAAGATGATTTCAATCTATTTCAATGGCACTGTCTTAGGAAAAGATTAACAATTGCGCAAATGTATTTTTTGAAAACTTCAACTGCACAATCTCTCTCTCTCTATATATATATATACATAAATTTAAGTTTACTTACAATTCCTAAAATTAAGATTTTTTTTTACATTTGCAACTGGATAATCACGGTTTGAGAAGATAATGGTAAAATAGATACTCTGAAATATTTCTTGCAAATAGCTTCACATAAATAACTGAGTTTTTTAAACATTACCAGCTCACTTGGTAGGTTAGGATCTTTATAAAGCAAAGATCTGAAACGTTCAACAAAGATAGTACCTGCTAAGTAATGATTCAATATTAGGAGATTATATGTCTATTCCAAATAATTATTCAATCAGCAATGCATTTTGATATATATATTAAGGCCATATTGGCACCTCATGAGGCATTTAAAATACCTCTGATTTCAAACATACATGACAAAGTAATGACAAGATTCTGCAAATCTTGCTCAGGCAGCAGAGTATAACGCAAATGTCAAGCCAACAATACTCTCTCACCTGTTGGTACACTTTACCACCGTGATTTCTACACTCTCCTCTCTTGAAGCCTTTTTTTTTCAGTTCTCTGAGAAGCGTAGAGGAGACTCAGATCTGCTATTTTGCGGTGGGACTTCAATAGCACGGCAATGACAAGGCAAGATAAGAGAGCGCTTGGTTATGCCTTCTTACTTTGCGAATACATTGAGATTCTTTATACCATTCAGTTGTAGGAAAATGGGGTTTATTATGAATTTTTTATTTCATTAAATTTAAATAAAACTATGGTAGAAAATGTTGGTACACCATCATGGAACTAGGATATTTGTTATTGGTAAAGTGCTTTGCACAAGCCATACTTCCCGTTTGCACTTGTGCTGCAGGTGACAGCACACCAGCATTTGCAATTCCATCATTTTTCCTTCTGCAGCTATATTTACCAGGAAGTAATTCTGTCAATCTGTAAATCCTATTTCACAAAACCATGTTACTATTGTGTGAAAAATAAGTACCAAGATAAATCATCTGCAAAGCTTTAACATAAACATATTCTTTACATTTACCAAAAAATCTGTATGATATATTCAATTTAAAATAATACAAAATTATATATTATATTTTAAAAAATAATAGATGTCCAATGATTATGAAACATTACGACTCGCACCGGAATTAGCAATGGTAGACTACTATAATATAGTAGACTATACAGTATGTATGAAATAGTGATGAATCCTTCACATAAATGAAACAGGTAAATAAAAACTATAATTATGTCTTTGCAAAATAGCAACAGGCATAACTTCACTGCTTCCACCTAATTTACATTAATACCCTTCATTTAATTTCACATCAGAGGAATATTTTAATGAATGACTGCATAAAATAACAAAGACAAGAGATGTTCAACAAAACAAAGAGAGGTTATGAGCTGTCACTCATGCTTCCACAATGCTTCCAAATCCAAACAAGCAGAAGAATCTTCCTTTTCTGCAGCCAGAAAGGGAAAGTTGCATTTTAATTTTTTTCTTCAGTCAAAATGTTGATTTTCCCTGCTTAGAAAAAAGTTACATTTTTAGACAAGGAAAAATGAATGTTTACTCGAAATTTTGCCAATTTAACTCCTTAGAAAGGCCATAAAACTGGTATTTTACTAAAGAGGAGGTGGTTTCGGAAAACAGCTGGTTATTACTGAAGGAACTTTCTCTAAACTCTTCACTTTCAAAGTAAATTCCATAACGTTATTTTAAAAATTAAACTAGATCAAACAAAACGAAAAAGATTTGGGGACACAATCTTGTGTTATCAGAAAACTATGAAGACTTTTAAAAAGGCAACGACTCATAACGAAGAGAACAAGAGAACATATGAGCTATTACAGAATATTGGATTAAAATGTACTTACCCAGGACTCTCAAATATCATACATCTCCATTATGTAGGCTTTAGGCACCAAGCCAATGGCTCCCTTCATTTCTCCTACCCACCAGCCATATCTATTGTATTCCTAATTGAAAACAATATGCAATATTAACCTTTAGACTGGTGTAAGTACAATGTCGTTTGTATGCAACTTCTTAGAAATGTTATTTCTTTTTTATAAAGTTACAAGAGCTTGAGCTGCAAATGGAAATATTTTCATCTTTTTTGTTTCTGGACACTTTAAAATGCTGTTAGGCAAAGATTTAAATTAACTTATAACACAAAGCCTGTTTATTACCAGGCTTAGAACACAGAAACAATCACTCATGATAAGAATTTAGAAAATGAAACTACCTCCGGAAGCCGGATCTCTCCGACTGCTCCCCTACGCCCACCCATCTCTGTCTGTTTCTCCCTCTCTCTCCACAAAGCCTGGGAACACCTTTTATATGCAAGAGGTTGTTAAGGTTAAAGCCAGGACCCTTAAGATATTATATTTGCCTTCAAGAAGCTTATCATCTAGCAAGGATAAAATTATTTTTTTCACAATAAACTACTTAATTCCTAATTAAACTGATAGGACCTAAAATGATTTAGAATGCAGATGTATGCTCTTTCTTAAGAAAAATCTAACGTTTTAACAGATAAATCAGAGAATACGGAAACACTAATAATACAAAAAAAAGTTGCTCTATGAAATAATTCACAAACAGGTTCCTTTAATATAGCTTCCCTATGGTATTTGTTGTTCCTTTTATTGATCATAAACTACCTTAGGTAAAGGATAAGTAGAAGGAATTTAAAGGTGGTGTTAGATTCACTCTTATAGTGAAAGATCAATAGGAAATAAAAGTATCTCATGTTGTAAAGGCAAAATATTAATCTAGCTGTAAGAAAGAGTGATTGATGAGTTACTTCTGCATCTACTTTGCAACGTGAGATAAACAAACCTATGCCTCCTTTTCTCCCACTTTTTCCTCCTTTGACAGATGCACCACTGCTTTAGGCATTGTGATCACTCCGTAAACCAGGCTCATATGTCTGCCACATTGACTAATGTATTTTTATCTCAAATTTATTTATGTTTAGTGAGATACAAACAAAGTAAAATGAATTACAAGTTTCAAGAATAATATCTTCCAAAAGCAATACTCTGCACAAGCATTGTAGGATTCAAATTTAATTTTTCACGTAAGATAAATTTTTAAAATCAATCCTAAAAGTAATTCAATAGGTTATGATTTTCCAACATGAGTCCCAGATAAATGTGCATATGCATATTGAGTTATATGTGGGGAAGGAATGGTAATACTGGTACAGACTTAACATTCGTATTGATTACTATGCTATTGACCAATAGAAGGGAAAATTACGCAATTCTTCAATACGAATGTAGCAACGTTAGCATGTATGTATTGATACGTAGTATATTAATAGAGAGATTATAAGATAAAATCTAGAGGTGCTTTGTTAAACAGAGGGCAGCATCAGAATTAGGTTTATTGGAAGAACAAAGTGGAGGGAGAGGGGAAGGATAGACTAATCCTGCACTTCTTACTCTAATGAGGGCACAGCTCCGGCTTGTGAAGCAATAGACTTAAGATTTTAAATTTAAAAGTCCACTGGTAGCATGAACTTAGTGAACAGAACTGTCTAAACAACTAGAATACTCTAATGCCCAGGACTCAATGGTGATGACTATAATCTATGTAGGATGTATTTATCAGAAGAAAATACCAATGTACTGAAAGCCATTATTAACAGCCATCATATCCTAATAGGAACCTAATAAAATTGCCCTTTTCAGTTTTTAAGACAATGAATACAATTAGAGCCTAAGGCTTAACAAAACAAATGTACTTAACCTTCCAGACTATTGTCAGATTTCAAAATGGATAGTTAACAGGCAAGTCTGAGTGTTAAAGCTCTTATCCAATGTCAATCTAAGAATTTTTAAATTGATTATTTGGAAAGAGTAAAGTAAATAGTTGTCCCCATCCCGTGACAGACAGAGAAAACATTTAGTGAGAGGACAAACTGACCTATATCTGCTTCCGGAGAATGGCCCTCAATCTTGGTGTCAATGTTTAGATTCAAATTACAAGCCAGAAAGTTCATATTCCTTTATTATATTCTACTTTGGTTATGGTCAGTGCTGTCAATTAAGGTCATACTGCCGATCTCAAAAAGCTTTTCTCAACCCAAACTTAAGAAATTGTTTCCAACAAATTACATCGACAAAGGACTGATGACAGACTTCACACTTGAGAGAATTCTGTACTATGGTAGACCCGTGAGATTCATTAAACAGGAGCAGAGCAGTAAACAGGAGGGAGGGAGGAGCTTACACAACAGTAAACAAATTCTTTGAAAGTAACATTCTAGGGAGAAATAAAAAGTTTTAAACTAAAACAGTCTTAAATGCTTCACTTAATTTAAAATAATTGAAAAACATAAGAAATACTTCATGAAAGTACTTTAAAATATCACAGATTTAAATCGTAAAAGGGTTAAACTAAAAACCAGAATATTTGTTCCTTTGCATTCATAAAGAATTGCATATAATACTCTTGCGTGGAATTAAGAGATAAGATAAAATATAGTGACTTAAAAATACAGGAGGCAAATTTATGGCTTTACACTGCAGCCATTAGAGTATGTCGACAAGACTGCAAACAAAGGAGCTTTTACTTTTACCATTACCGTCCTCTGTATGAGCCTCCTGAGCAACATGAATCCCAATTAAACCATTTGCAGCCTATAAATTGCAATGAAAATGCTTCCTGGAGCACAGGATTCTAAACTTCGGCCTGAAGATTCACTATCATACAAGGTTTCCTCCTGAAGAAGAAAATCTGCCTGTCTTTGCCTTTCCTCTTTGCCACCCCAAACAAATGTGATTATGGATGTCATATCACTTACAGAGGAAAACAATGCAATCGATACAGTGCTGTTTTACAGTCCACATACTAACTATAGCATTGTTCTAGAAAGTCACAGGTGGATCACTTAAAGCAAAACAACAAAAACTCTCAAACCTTATCTTGTTAATAAACAAAAAATAAAGAGACGAACCATACCAGGCTGCCATCTAAATCTTTGAAAGGTTAGGAAGCATCATGTCATCTTTATGGCACACAAGATCTCAGGTACAAGAAGGTCTGCCATCTGGTATCCTTCACCCTACTCGGCTCTTAACATCAACTGAAATGCTAACATAGGCAAGTGACTGTACTTCAGGAGGACTGATAAAATAATGAAGAGTCCTTTAATCTACAGGAAACCATTCTAGTCAATTTATAAGAAATATTGCATCCCTTTGTAGGACGTGTAATTATTTTCTATTAATCATGTGCTATAAAGCTACATTATGCGGTTATTCTGTTATCACTAGAAAGAGGCCTGCAGTCAGCTTCTGACAATGTTAGGTAATTACTAACACAAAGCTGCTTTCTCCTCTCGCAGTAATGCTATCAAGATCCAGAGGTGTAGCGATGCTTACTGTATAAAAATAGTACTCAAAAGAAATTCAATATCTACAAAATGGATGGCTTCAAGGCAAAATGTAATGTGGCAGTCAAAGAAGCAAAAAAAAAGCCAAACTTGCCCAATAATCCAAGAAAATAATAGTAAGGTGGCACTGAACACTTGTGATCTATAATAACTCCCGTGTTTTCAATTTTCATACCATTAAAATTACTTTATTTGTTTTATTTTGTAGTTAAAATTTTAGGCCCTAGTTAATATTTACTAAGCAATAAATTAAAAGTGATCGTGTAATAAGGCAGCAAAAAGGGGCTAGTTTTGATAAAGTAAAACAGAGACTTTATCCAACACAATTGCAGGCATATGTCCACGTTTACTCATTAACTAAATCTTCTCTCTCTGCTGGTGTATTATTTTGCACTTAAATAAGGCCCCAATATTTACTTAAATCCTTTTCGGCACTAGGACTCTCATTTCTCAAATATATTAATCCACTTTCTGCAAAGGACGTGATAAAAGAATGCTGCCTTAACAGAAACCTGAAACACTTGTAAGATTTTGTGAGGTACTAGCCCTTTCAGAAATTAGTTATTGACATGTTTGAAAGCAACAGGTGTTAGAAATGTTAAAAGACTTTGTGTTCATTTTTCCGAACATATATCTGTGCCTCAAAACATAACAGCCTTTTGTGGAAAGGAAAGCAATTTTAGTCACAAAATATAAAATACAGCAAGTTTAAGAAGCAATGGACTTCACTATTGTTTTCCAAGTATTCACTGTGATTTTTCAAATTATTCATAAACACTGTAGTACTATGAAAACTAGATAGTTATTTTAAAATATATAAATACTTTCCTGAAGGCTACCTCTTCAGGCTCTTCTTTTTTATTAACTCTGATCAGAAACTTTGTAATAATCCTCTCATTTCTCATGCATCCATCATTTCAAAAAGTTCTCTTCAAATGCACAACAGGAACTTGACAATCTCAGTGTTTTACTATTACTATTTAACTGCTAGCATGTTAGTTTGCTAACCCGTTAAATGAGGAAATTGACACTCACAATCTCTGTGGTCCTTCATGATGTTTAAATACCACCGTTCGTGAACCTGCTTAAAGACACTAAGTTTCCTAGCAGTGTAAGGAAATCAACCGCATTACTTTATAACTTACTATGCAGGTGTGACTTTGAGTTCCTCTAATCCAAAGAATTATAATTGTTTTCTCCTCGCATTCTTCTACACTCCATTTTTAAAGCAAGAGAGACACAAGGACAAGGAAGCTAATAGAAAGAATTTAATTCCCATAACAAATTTTAGTTTACATCCCAAGAGTCAAGACACATTTAATTCAAATTTCTACATAGTCAACAGTTATTAATATAATACCACAGAGTGAAAACTGATATTCAGACTGATGATTCATAGATAATGTTTGGCAAAGAAAGATCAAATCATGCTCCGTAGAGAGTGGCTTTGGTACTCAGTGTACGGTATTTCACCTACCCCGGCATGACTCTACTAACTGTTCTCAGGTTCACCACTGCACGCTGTTCTGCTGCGCTCTAGTCCAGGCCTTCGCCAGCTCGCCCTGGATTATTGCATTATCAGCTTTGCCTCTCTGTTCTCCCCAGAAACTGCTCTCATCAGTTTACCCTGCTGCCCAAGAACTTATACTAGCTCCCCACCGCATCGACTGCAAACTCTTCTGCCTGGCCTGTTCCCACCCCCCTAGCAACCTCTCCTGTCACTGTCCTGGTCCGCACAGCCCACCCTTGCACACCGCACTCCTTCCCACCTCCACACGTGGTGCTCCCTTCCCAGGGATGTCTCCCCTCCCCCAGCCAAATCCCATCCAATGACTAAGGCCCAACTCAAGTTACTCAATTGTCATGAATTTTTCTCTGAATTACCTAATCCATACTCACACATCTCATTTGGAGCTGAGCGTTTATTCCGCAGTGGATTTTATGTACATTAGTTTTATTCCTTCAACTAAGTACAAACTCGCTGAGGTCAGGGGAAGGCCTTACGCTTAATCCGTATGCCCCACAATGCTGGATGTGCAAAAAGTGTTCAAAAAAACAGATACTGGATGATGAAATAGACTCCATCTTCATTTTGGATGATGCATCAGCTGACTATCCTAAATATTTTCTTAAGAAAAGTAATTTCCAATAGGAATATCTTTTCATTTGTATATATTAGACATACATAAAGACTTTCAGTAGTGACTAAACAAACGTTTGTTCTAAAGCATGTTGCATGTGCAAGTCCAGCTGTGCAATCTGAAGTAGGACGTTGCTCCTAGTCATGGTGTTGCCGCCATGTGTCAAATGCACTCATTATACGGGATGCCTTGTCTAAGGAGCTTAAATCTCACGTGCAGAAACAAAGGTATTTGTCCCCTTTGGAACTGGGACCAAATAATTCTAGCTCTCAGAAGAAATGAGTTCAGTTGAATTTATCTGTAAGCACTGAAGAGGTTAAGACAGAACCTTGCAAAGGTAGAAACGGAGGGGGGTGTAATGGAAAATCTGCTGGTTTTTCAGCCTTTTATTAGTATTCTTATCTTCTCAGAAGATCCAGTCTCATCCTAGCTCTGTTGCTAACTAGGTACGTGACCGTGGGCAACCCTCAAGTTCTTTAGTGATGATTTTTCTTTTTCTTTTTTTGGTTTATATTTATATTCCTCATTGAGACTCTATAATAATCCTGTTACATACTTAATATAAATTGATAAGCCTAGTTATTACACATTTGGGCCCTCACAGAATTACCTTTATGAAATCTTTTTTACATTTACTAAGAAAATTTTTTGTTGAGGCTATTACCTGCCATTTTGCACTTATTATGTAAAGTTGTTCAGGCAGATATTCAGTGCAGATTCTAGAAATTCATGTGGGAATTTTTTTTAAGTAGGCAGTTGCCGGGAAAAGCCAAGATTCCTCCTCCCCTACGATTAAAAGGAATTATTAGCTTCCTATCTTTCCCTTTTTCAGTTTGGCTGCCAAGAAGCGCAGGGCCAAGGTGGAAGTTCAACTGCAGAAACTCTATTGTCCTTTAAAGTTTCCATAGGGATGGTCCTTTTTCCTTTGGTCTTTCACTTATTTTTCTCCAATTATGTTCAGCTTCAATTTCTTCACCTATAAAGCGAAGGGCTAGCACTAAGGTCTCCCTACTCTATGATTCTATTGTTCTAAGTACCTTTAAGAAGTCAGAATTATTTTCTATTTTTAACTCTATTTTGGTAAACACATATTAAACATCTGTCTGGCATAATGTTAGATACTGGGGATAAAAAATACTCAGGACACACTGTCCACCTCAAGAACTTCAGAGTTTAAAGAGAGAGAGAGAAAGATAATCATAACATTGGATATTGGGTGGGAAAGGAAAGAAATCTGTAAAAAGAAAAGCAACTACTTCTACAATGTAATCTAAGAGGCTTTGCATAGAGTGACAGTTGGACTCCTACTCCAGACAGAATAATGAAAGGAGTAATAAACAGCAAGTGCAAAGACCTGGAGAGATAAAAGAATGTGCCGTATTCAGGGAAGAGCAAGTAGTTGAGAATGCGGTTAACACAAAAGGTACAGGAGGGAGATACAGGAATCGTGGTATAAGATGAAGTAGGAAAACTAGGTTGGAAACATCAGGTGGGTTTGGTTTCTTTCAGTGTTTCTCTAGCTGCCTACCACTCTCCAAGAAGGTAGGGGAAAAGAAGTGATCCTGATTGTCTATTGGATCTATGCTTCCCTTTCTTTGACAGGACTATCTTCCCTTTTCCATTGCATTCTTCTGGATTTTATATGTAACAGACACAAAAAATAAGCATTTCCATATCTGTTGAACTCCATCCATATGTGAAGTTCTAGTTCAAGTTCTATTTCCTTATGACTCTTTCCTTAATTACTCCAGGCTTTACCTATATCCTCCTCTTCTGGACTTCTCCAATACGACAACATTTATAGCCTACACTGTGCTCTATTACCATTTTCTATTTCATGGATTGATCTTCCCTATGACTCAACTACAGTACCCTTGAAAGAATGCCAGCCTGTGGCTTCCCTGGATCCGGCTAGGAATAATGCTTTGAATAATAAGAGTTCATCAAATATTTGTTGATTAGAAAATGGAATAATTTTGATCATCTATAAAAGATTTAATCATGCAGAAGATACTGTTGATAACATGGTTCGCTGTTGTGTAGAAAGGAGATGTGATAGTTATAATTAAACTGAGACAGAAAAAAAGTTAAAGTCCTAATCAAGGCCCACTTAAGTGTAGCAAAGTAGAAAGAGAAAAGATGTTAGACCTGCAATGAGTCCTGGAAAAGGCACTTACTACATGGGTATCTTCAGGCAATTTCCATAAAAATCTTATTCAGCATCAGTTTCCTAATCTGCAAAATTATAACAGCATATATTTCATGGTTTATCATATGAATTACATGAGTGAAAGCATATTAAGTGCCTACAACAGGACATTGTAGGTGCTCAATAATACTTTTTCCTTCCCTCCCCTCCCTACCCATTGTCTCTTAATTGGTATAACAAAATATCAGGGCAACAAAAAATAGAGTACTCTGGAATGCACAAGGCAATCTGATTATTAATATTACGAGCAGGTTTCTACCCTACTCTCCCAAAGGGAATCTGATCTTCCAATGAGATTATTTGAGAAACAACCTTTTCTTAGAATTTTACTAATTATTCTTTGATAGATAGCTAAACATTCAATGATGAACATCTGTCACTTATCTATAATTGATTAAACATTTACTCTAAAATTTTTCTTAATCAGTAGTCTATCTCTACTGTCTCATGCCTAATAATTTCCCTGGAATATCTAGCTTCACGTTCTAAAGGGATGAGGAGGGAGACATTTCAAAAGAGTGAAAGTGTGCTACATACACCAAAGGAGTTCCTGATTTTTGAGGTAGAGGGTGGGGGTGGAAAGGGCATAAGAAATCATGGATTGTTCAAGTTGAGATTCTTAAAAAATTACCACCCTAACACATCTTTTAAGTAAAAAAAAAATTATCATAGTGCTTTTCTTTAAGGTTTTGTTCTTCCTCTGGAAAACCCTTGATGATTCCATGCTGAACTAAATCAAGTAGGCCCCGCAGCCTGGCTCCTTTCCAAAGCAGCCCCGTCCACTGCTACCTCCGCCCATCTCGCCTCTCTGACACTGCCTTCTGGGCTATGCAGTGCTATGCAACGTGCCTGTTGCTATATAATATGGATCCTGCTCTTGAAATTATGAAATTTCATGGACATGTTTCCAGGGAAATACTATTAACTACAATATTATGTCTATGTTTTATTTAGGTGGTAATAAAAATGAAACTCAAACTAGTAAAAGAATTTATTTTTTTGCCTTAGCATTTCAAGTTCTCAATTTTATCCTCCTCAGCAAAATGAATTTTATAAGATCTGAAGCCCAAGAATTCTTCTTACCTTAGAAATTACAGCATGATTTTAAACCTGATTCCTTAAATAAATAAATAAAGGTTTTCTACCTCGAATATGATTGTCTTCCTATGAAATGAATATAAAACCAAGACTTGTGTTTCAGAGTTAATCCACTAACAATGTAGCTGTCATTAAAATAAAAAATGCCACTTTATCCATCCATGTAAATTTGCTCCGTTTTTTTTTTTTTTAGGGGATAAAAAGATTTCCAAATCTCCATTGAACTGCTGAAGCATTTTAACACATAAAAAACCCAGCAGCAACCCTATATAAAAAGAACTGTAAAGCAAAAAGTTACTGGCTTGCCTTTTAAGGCAAGCAGTATTTAGATTTATTATTAGTGGGGTTCAAAGGTTAAAACTAAGAAGATGCCAGATACTTTGAAGGAGGGGCTAGCTCAGCTAGGGGTCACATGACAGCTTCTAATTGGAAAATGTTAAAAAGGGAGGGGGAAGGGCAGGGTACCTGCCTACTCTTCTTTCTTTATGGTAACATTTAATTTTCACTGGGAAAAGAAAAATAAAGGCTAAGATTTGTATAACTCTCAAAAGACCTAAATCAATCACCCCCAGGCTGACTGAGCACAGCTGACACTCCATCAAGGCTTCCTAGCAAAACAGAAAAAGACGACTGAATTTTAAAATAAAGCTATCGGGTGTCCCAAAAGTCACCATACATAGGGAAAATGGGGAATTGTAGCTAAATGTACCTTTATCTACAAAATATTCATTACAGAAATTTTCCTTTGTATGGAGACTTTCGGGATGCCCTGTATATTTCTGTAGTGATTTTTTAATGAAGATGACCTGATCCCTAAACTAGTTAAATGTTTTTCTGCCATTAGATTTACAAAATTAAAACACTTTTCATTATAATGCATGCCATTTTATTTCTCGATTTGCCTAAATGTTTATTTATATTGAAAGAATGCATCTTTTCTTAAGCTATTTTGTGTTGCCTTTTTAAGATCATTTTCAGAACTGACAAACTTCTAGAAGGTAAGTTGAATCAAAGAGTGATAATTTAATATTTCAAACTGTAATTTAGTTCATTACCAAAAGAAAGATGAACATCTTTAAAATCTTTTAAATGGTTTTATTTATTAGAAAATTCATAGCATTAATTTCTTTGCAAAGTACACATTTTCTATGCCTCCACAAATATTATATTAGATTCCTTAAAATGTATTATTCCTTATACATACAATTTCTATATTTGATTCAGAATGATGAACAAAGTTTCTCATGATTAATTCTAATTCTTTATTTACATGAGATAGGAAAGTAATAACCCATATCTAGATTTAAAGTTGAATTTATGACACCATTTTGATTGTGCACATTAGCTGCAATTACCTGCACCGCTCATTCTGAGCCACTAGATGGTGTAAAAAAATAAATTAAAATGTTAAAATTTCATCCCATGGCCATGAAATATAACTCTGAGAAAGATTAAACAAATTTCTAGGCATACAGCAATGCTAGTAATTTCTATACTAATCGTGCTTTAAAAAAAAATCTGTCAGTACATAACACTGGCCCTACTTTGATCTAGAAATAAGCCCTTTTGAGCAATTTTTTTGCTCTCTTCTATTAAAGGCCTTGAATTCTTAAGTTATAATAATACCAAGCTTTCAAAATTGCAGTTGTCATTCACATATTAAATGAATTTATGGTATTAATTTATGGTCTGTGTTTGCCAAAGTTTTGATAAAACTGGAAGGCCAAGCCAATAAAAGATTATTACAGAGTCTCAAGAGATTCCTATCTGAACTCGCCCAAAGCGAGGTAGGAAAGTAAGAGTCTTCACAAACATACACTCAACCCCAAAACAACCTGACTACCAACAGCCAAGACACCCATCAATGGCCCAGAATGTGTCCAAATCCCATCAAAGGAGAGCTAAGTGTCCTTTCTTTTCAACCTCACCAAGATTTACCAGGTTGATTCTACCAGGTCCACAGCAGGGTAACTATAATTATTCAGCCGGTGGTGATGATGTGCTGGCTAACAAGGTTCTCTTTCCTGTTTCTTTCTTGGCTCTTTTTGCAAAAACCAAAATGAGCCCCAGGTAAAATATTCATCTCTAGAAGGTCCCTAATAAATATGATCATGATGGCAGAACTTCAAGCTTTGTAAAAGGCTGATGGAGGACATATTTTTGGTCAGCTCTCTCCCAAATAACAGCATTTAAAACTTTTAGGTGGAAGCATATGCTTCCCTTGAGATGGACCACCTCTAACCCTAGTTCTATGATCAGGCTTCACAAATAAAATTACGGTCTCCACAAAACAGGTTTGGGAGAACAGAAACTACCTCCCCAAGAATCCTGAGAGTACGATACACAGCTATGATTATACTTTTAATTTCATATTAACAGAAAATGATTTCCTGAGGCAGTGGCGACAGTAAGACATGCCTATGGGAACACTGCTTGTTTCACAGCCAATCCCAGAGGTTGGTGTTCCCCTTAGGCTTTCAGAGTTTTCCTGATAATCTGCAAGTGCTTATATCTTAATCCTCTTGGATTCTTGGTGCCAGAATGGGTCCTGGCACATTATAGATGCTTTATGACAGTTTCAAATTAAACAGAAGGCAAGAAGGAAGGAAGGGAGGGAGGGAAGAAGGAAAGAAGGAAAGAAGGAAGGAAGAAGGAAGATACAAGTAAAAGAAAGAAAACAGAGGAAAAAGCACTGATCTGGGAGTCAAGACACCTAGCTCAAGTACTGACTCTGGCACTTTCTTTACTCAAGATCATTCATCTGTAAAACCAAAAATAGATGATCACCGCTAAGACCCCTCACTCTAACATTCTATGATTCTTTGAGTTATGATTTTATGCACCAGCCACCTAGTGTTAAAATTCAATATGTGACCTTATTTCCAAATTCTCTTCTGTATCTAACAAATCATATTATCTCTCTGAAAAGTCCAAAATATTTCTCTAATCAAGAAACCACATTAAACTCCTAGATTTATGATTTAACATTCCTCTACTTCCATTTAAATTGTTTCCATATATCATTTGTTCCTAAAATAGTCTCATAAAGTAGACAGAGGGGGATTTTTTAAATCCCCATTTTACAGTAGGGGAAATTAAAATATGAAAATTAGGGGAGCTCACACATATTATCAGAAGTATAATCATGATAAGAAACTTGATTTTTAAATCTAAGGATGAAAAGATTCTGAATAATCCAGTATAAGTCTTAAGAAGCAAAGACAAAGATTTACATACATATATATATAAAGATGAATTTATAGCAATATATTTTGCTACTATGTTTACAAATACAGTATGTTAAACTTAAAAAAAAATTACCTAAACTGTCTGAATAGAAAAGCATTGCTTTTAAATTGTCGGAACACCCAATGTATTTACGTAAAGATGAAAAACTTGTTCTATAAACACAGTTTCCAGTAGTGAATGGCAGACAAAATCAGAATAAGCACACAGAAGAATAAAAAGGAAGAGGAAAAGAAAAACATAATAAATAACCTAATACCTTACAATGTTAACTTTCGCAGAAGTATATTGTTTCTGGAGAAGGCAGTGGGTGGATGTGAGCCAAGGGCTAAAGTGATAGGTAAACACACTGTTAAGTTGAATCCTGTTATCTGATTGTGTTTAAAATTTGATTATATTTCACTTGACAAAATAATTAATTATTTTGAACTCCCAATTGTTAGCAAGGACCTAGAAGAATTCCAACTGGCATTTTTCCCTAGTGCTGTAAATCCAAACGCATTTAAAATTCGAGCTTTGTATTCCCCCTTTGCAGTTGTCATTTTGGGGTATCTCCTTACCTTGCTGAGAATGTAAATCACGTCACCACGCTTAAATGACAACTCATCAGAAAGATGTCCTGTACAATCCCACAAACCCTGGTAAAAATTAGCATAATCAGTGCTTTTATCTCCTAGGAAGAAGAAAGAGAAAGCATGAGTTAGATCTTTCATGTAATGAGCCCTCATTTTAAAACGAATCAACAGAAATTAAAGGATGCCCTAGATCACCATAATTTAAAAAAATTCTGTCCTGAGTAAATGAACATATTATTATATCCACACAAGAATCCTACTTCTTATTATCCTCTAATTAAGACCAATTTCAAAAATCTGATTCTGAATATCTTTTTTTCTTTCTCCACCTTCCATCTAAAACCTGTCATTGCAACACGTTCTCATCAAATCAGCACCGAAAAGTCGCTTCCTACTTATTTTGTATGACACACTTAAGCCCACTTGCAACATGTTTTGAAGAAGAGTCTACCACACTTCACAATGACCAATATCCATGAGATTTAACACACACTGTGAAATAACCATCTCACAGAATTTGGGACACTGCATAAAAATAATAATAGTAAGGGTGCTAATGTACAAACATAAAACCGAAACTAGGAAACCAAAAAAATCTCACTCTCTTGCCTGGGGCGAGTGCCCTGGCGTCAGCCTAGCTCACAGCAACCTCAAACTCCCGGGCTCGAGCAATCTTACTGTCTCAGCCTCCCAAGTAGCTGGGACTACAGGCATGTGCCACCATGCCCGGCTAACTTTTTTCTATATATATTTTTAGCTGTCCAATTAATTTCTTTCTATTTTTGGTAGAGACAGGGTCTCGCTCTTGCTCAGGCTGGTCTCGAACTCCTGAGCTCAAACAATCCACCCGCCTCGGCCTCCCAGAGTGCTAGGATTACAGGCGTGAGCCACTGCGCCCGGCCTCAAAAATTTTTTTTAAATCCTAAAACCTAAAGCTGGTTAAAGGAAGTGGACAATGTGGAAATAATATAAAGGGTAATTGCAGCTCTTTTCTTTGGGGACATTTGTACCCAAAGCCTCGCAAGCTTATCTCTGAAATATAATACTTTAGCAACTTTGAAATTGCCAATGCTGAAGCTGCATTTTTCAACAGATTTTTGTCAGCCTCAGTTTAGGACATTAGGCTCTGAATAAACATGCAACATACACTGGGGTTATCAGCTCATCCTTCTAACGGCATAAGCACAATGGATGTGATGTGCTCAAACTGCCATACAGACCATTAACTGATTGATTATTTAGCGCTTTCCGCTCTGTAATACCACAATAAACTGGGTAATAAATGCTTTGTCACTTATACAATGTGGGTCTCCTGAAACACAAAACAGAGTTAAATACACTGGATGCTTTTGTTACACTGAGAACTGTTTCCTGTTTTTAATTTCATGATAATTGAGTTTTGATGAGTTAATGCAAAAAGAATGCAAGTAATATCAATAAGACGTCCGTGTATTCACCAGCCAGGCAGAACATATACATGCTGACAACTTCCATCACTGGAATGTCATCTTTGAATTCTGAGGGGATAACTGTGGAGACACATGCTGGACCAGGGTTGTCATCTTAGTTTTGTTATATGGCTCTCAAACAGCAGGCTTCTTGGCAATTCCAACACAACTAGTCACATTAGCGTATCATTATAGTGTTCACCTTATTACACTTAGTTTGTGATTAATACAAAGTGTTAAGTTTACCAGAAATTTAAAAAAATTCTCTTTAATACCTAAAACATTTTTTAAAGCCGAAAAAGAGAATCTGCATAATATGGAGTCTGAATATTTAGGAAGGAGGATGCTATTCTTCAGTTATACTTGTAAGAAAATACACAACCTAGCAAAATCCCCCTATTAAATTTTTGTCTCTAGGTGTCTAAGAATTAAAAATGACAGAAAGGGACAATGGGAGGGGAGAAGTAGGGAGGGAGGCAGACAGAGATAGAGAAAGACACCTTACTGACTTCTCCACACTAGCATTTGAGCACTCCTCACTGATACCAGCAGGGATGTACACAAGCCTGGGAATCCAACCAAGAACTAACAACGCTTGTGGCCACCCTTCATTACATTCCTCCCCTCCAAAGCATATATTAAGTAAATCCTATAAACGGACACTAGAGGGCACTCTGGCTGGCCAGATCACTCCAAACATAGTCAATTTTTTTTTTTTTAGAAAAAAATCACTTAATAATAAAGTGACTGATTTCCTTTAAAAACCACTTATTTAGACAAATAGAGATTTAGAAGTTGAAACATTCTAGTCAGATTAAATCAACTACTAAGTGGGTCAAATGTTGCGCCCCATGCAGTCCGTCAGTGTCAGTTTAAAAGTCAGGGAATTAGAGCAAGGAGAGGATGACATCATTTCACATGCAAGGCCCTCCCCCACAGCAACCGGCCAGGAGGTAAAAGGATCTGAACGGCTGGTTTCCCCAGTCAAGGCTCCTGTGTGTTCCCCATGCTGCTCAGCCTTAGGCTTGGTCCAAAAAGGCAGAAGAAACAAAACTTGGGCTAAAAACTAGAAGAGAGGTTTTGGCTTAGCTGTGGCGTCCCAATGGGTTCCCCAGCTGTCCAGGCTGCTCTTCCCGTTTTCAGATTCTCTTACAATAGTTTTTCTTTCAGCAGATTTTCAAGAGGGAGGGGAGAAAAAGAAGGAAAGAAAAGTATGCGGTGATTTCTAACACATAATCCTTATCACTTTGGGGTCTCTCTTCCCCTCGATGCGCTTGGTGAAACTCCCATTAACACTAATGGGAGTTACAGGAGCACATGAGGGGAAGAGAGACCCCCACCGCGTGCAAGATGCATCTCTCCCTAGACGTGCATCATGAGCATTTCATTAAATCTCACTGCTGTAAAGAGGCAACAGAGCTAGCGATTTGGCAATCCTGGGAAAAGATGCATTTTCGACTGTGCTTTCTATAATCTTGATGATGATGTTACCCAAAGACCAACCTCATTTCTGCGTCCCATATGTGAGCTCTGTTAAAGAATAATTTGTTTATGTCACTCAGCTACATGTACATATGATTTACTATTCTATCTATTTCAGCATGCAATACTAGTTATAAAGCAGAAAAATCACAACTAGGGAGAAAACCTGGCAGTATATGTTTATTAGCTTTAGTCTCCTCAGGAAAGTAATGTTTAAATTCTTGACATGAAATCTGGACATAAAAATTTGGAATGGTCTTGTTCCTTAGAGAGTAGCAAGATTCTCTGGTCTGCTTTTTAAAATTTAAAGTGTGGTTAAACATACACAAAAAATTAAGCATAGACATATCCTCAAAAGCATGGTAGGTATATAAAAGTTAGCACTGTTCACCTACACACTGAAAAATAATCTATGTGAGATATGTATTTTTTTAAGTAGGATGAAGCACAGTGTCATAAATATACATTTGAAATACAAATTAAGTCTGTTTAGTTGTCTTTACTACATGGATTAATTTTTCTATTCTATCCACATTATGATCTATATTTTCAAAATTACACACAAAAAATCACCAATCACCTTATTATGTTTATTTTTCTGAGAGGCATAAATGATTAAAAAAGAAGGTAAGTAAGAAAAAAATAAATTAGCCTGCCTGTGAAGGATTTAAACAATGTACTTGCTTCTGCCTTTAAAAACATACAAGAACAGATCATTGGGCGGAGCTAACAATTGTTATGAAAGTATGAACTAAACCTGTAAACGTAGATGCTTTGCAAAGACAAAAAACATGATGATAACAGATGAAACAAATGACAAGAAGATAATGGAGAATCTCTCCCTGGGTGTTATAGATTTAAAAATTATTTTAGAAAGGTAAGAATATTCTATAATACTCAAAAAACTCAAATGGAATCTTTATACACACATATACACATATCTGCAAGATATATTAGCTTGAACATGAACAAACTTGTAAGAAACACAAGATTAATTTTGTTTTTGCTTACATATTTTACATTAGAACAGTTTTTTTTTTTTGTTTTTTTTTTAAGAAAATCAGTCAATGTGAAAAATATATAACATTCTTGAGTAAGGTTAGAAGTTCATGTCATGTGATGCTCAGCAAGATAGTAATACCCTTGTCAACTCACTGCCCTGCATGGCAAACAAACTTCTAGGGTTACATCTTTGACAGCCTAGGGAAGAGCAAAGGTCACTTCTATGCAAAAGCATTAAAACTGTTGCTTGAAAAGAATTTCATGTCACTAAAGATAAGAATTATCGCAGTGCTTTATAGCTATTGCATGAAAAGCTAGATCTACGTATTGCATTCTTTTGAGGAAAACTGATTTTTTTTCTCCTACCCTCAATGGCAAAAATTTGGGAGATGGTTACATTAAAAGGATTTTTGAAAAATCTAATTGCTTTACGCCACAATATTTGTACCTGAAAAAGATTATGTGTCTACCTTCTATTAATATATGTGCATTGAAATTTTAAAAAAAGAAAACTACATGTTTTTGGCAGAAGCTTCCTGATACATAACCCAGAACACATATACTTAAATTACTATAGAACGCTGTCAAGGTTTCACTGAGACTCGGTGTTTTACAGCTTCATTTTACAGGACTGGAGTGCTAACATCTAATGACTCTGTCCCACTTCCTTTCTGAAAAAAGCAAACCAAAAGCCTCTGCAGCAACCTGCTTCTGCTTTCCTGTCCGGGTCCAGAATCAGGCCTCTGTTTCCTTTCCACATGTCACAGTAGGAAGGACTCTGGAAGGCTACTTCCTGAACATACACTTCTTGTCCACCCTGCCTCTGACAGCTTGAAAGAGTGATGTATGGACATATCAGAGAAGGGAAGGTGACCCCCAACTCCAGCTTTTTGCAAGACACGGGGATGAATGGCAGACCTTGCCCCAGCTGAAATGTGGCTATGAAGAGGTGTAAAGTCCTGATAAGAAGGCAGTCCTCCTCTTCTTTCCGTGTAAAATAATTGCTGCTTTATCAAAACTAACCTCATGTTTGCACTACAGATATGGTTTATCTCCTGCTAGTTGGAAATAACAACAAGCAAGAAAAGTCCATATCATGTGATTTTGCACACAGCATGTGCAGTTATTTTTCCAGTCTCAGTCATAATTAGCACTTGGGGCCATTTGCCAAGTGGAAGTGGATAAGGGGAACATCCTTCCTAGCCTTCTAGGCCACCAGTGTCCTTTTCCAATTTTTAAGCTGCTGTCACTGGACTCTGGCATTTCTTACCCAATTCATTTGCTTTCCGTGCTAATCATATGCAATGAAGATATGCATGGCCAACATTTAAACAGGCTGCAGATCAATTAGCGGTCTTAAGTTTATCTGATTTTTATCAAAGAAGACAGAGCTGCGGGTCGATTGTCAGAGCCTGTGTCAAGTTGACCTTTTCAGAGATGTCTACATTGCCAGTCCCCTGGGCAACTTGTTGTCCCCTGTTAGTCTCTGAATGGCAGAAGTCTGTTCTGCTCAAGCACAAAGTATACACAGATGTCTATATTACATTCTTATAGGTTTGACAGCAACTGCATGTTGTATCTATAAACTGTCCTTTAGCAGTGACACTTCCTCAATGATGATAAGCTAATTTATGCAACTAAATCTCCTTTGTGCAGAAATGAAAGCTAATTGAGTCATTACAAAGTAATTCAGGAAGGAATACCTTGTATAAATTGGCTTACTTTATAAATCCTTCTCAAGTGGTTTTCATGCATCCTAAATGGGACTAAGCAGCTTATCAGCCATAAGATACCCAGACCAAACAAGGCAACTTCGGGGAAGCTGTGTAAACGTCTTTAGAGTAGTAAGAAAGTGGCTAAAATCAAAGTAAACAAAACCAAAATAAGATTTCAGGAATTTACACAATTCATTACCTAAAGTGTGATGAATGCTGTCCTGACTCATCTTCCTTTGTTCTTCCATTTTCACCAGAGCACCGTCCTCTTCCTCTTCTGTAAACAGACAATATCGATGACACACTGAAGGGTTTCCTCAGGGGTAATGATACAGCACTCATCCCATTTTAAGAGCAAAACTAAAAGTTTATAACACATAAATATTATTTTTTAAAGAATGAAACTACTCAATGTTCACATTCTTTTTCAATAATCTAACACTGAACAAATAAACTGCTATTTCCAAATTGACTTGATAAAATTTAAGATACGTACTAATGCACTGCATATGTTGTTTTAAATACTTATAGAAACTTATCTGAAACAACCTTCAATTCACAAAAGCCCTTCAATTCGGTAAAATAACATCCAGCATTATACCCATAAACTACATTACACTGTGTGGTAGGAGTACCACATACAAAATCATGGTCCCTAAAATGTCAATATAGCAAGGAGAAAATGTGTCATTCAAAATACAGTTAACCTATAAGTCATTTACTGAGTATCAGATATTTTCATATGTTTTCTCACTTAATCACCACAGGAAGACACCAGAAGGATCCTTGCCCTTCAAGGTAATTCCCCCAAAATTATACTGAGGACCTACTACTTGTCATGCACTATGGTGGATGTTAAGGTATCATAGATAAATAATTTTTAAATCCTCATTCTACAGACCAGTTAATTTTTAGAGACTCAAAAAGGTGAAGTAACTTCCAAAGAGTGTCATTCAAATTGAGGTTTGTGATTATAAAGTCCATGTTCTTTTTCCTACATACAGTCAGTGATTTACTTAATATTCTTTCCACATGCTCCTATCACATTTCTTCCTGAAGTTATGGAAGACAAAGAGACAAGATCTAAAGGAAAATGGGCTAAAGGGGCCCAAACCTGACAGGTGAGGCACAAAGTACTGAAGGAGAGCAGCGGAGAAACCATCCCACTGGGGACACCACGAAGGCTCTGCGGCATGAGAGAATTTACACAATGAGAGATGGGAAGTAGGATATTTCTGTATAGAGGGAAAGGCATGAACTTTAAAAGAACAAGGCACAGTAGCATTCATTTTGACTAAAGAATATGGTACTCATGGGGAAGAGCAGTATGAGGGATAATACTAGTAGTTTGGGCCAGTTGTTGGGAAACCATGAACATCTTGTTATGGATGCTGGACTTTTATTCGGTGGGCAATAAGAATCCTAGAAAGTTTTTGAGCAGATAAAGGGCAAACTGAAACTATTCTTTGGGAATGGACATCTGACCCCATCGTCTCTGACAGAGGGCGTCTGGAGGAGGGGCACGGAAGGGGACCACTCTAGATAAAGGGGAAGGAAGTCCTGAACTGGAGGGGCAGAGGAAATGGAAAGGAGATGGTATGAAAGATAAAGGAAATAGAATTGATAAGCTTTGTGCCTGACTAGATTTGGAGGAGTGAGCGGGGGAAAAAAAGAGCAACCAATGATGGCTCAGGTTTTGAGCTTAGTTAGCTGAGAGATGGGCATAATATTCCTAAAAAGAGGATAGCTGAGATAATCTATCCTGCTGGGGGAACACAAGGAGCTGTGTTTTCGGCAAGAGGGGTCAGTGTTCTGGTGGGGCAACCTAAAGAAAATGCCCAGAGGCAACTGCGAAGTATGGGAGACCAGACGGGCCAGGACTGCAGGTGTAAATGCAGGAGTCTCCTGCAAATTTTAAATGGGGATTAATCAAATCAGCATTTCAATTGAGCTTGAGAGTTACTATACTTAAAAGACAAATATAACTGTTCTGAATTTTTGTAACTCAATTCAAACAAAATAATAAAAGCTCCAATATAAGAAACAGCTGAAAATATACAGCACTTTATATATATTTTTGACTCTAACATTGACAATTTAATATGGTTCCATCAAATAGTAATTAATACTAAATATGAAATCCCATCTCTTTTCTCTTTAACAACAGTTACCTCACTTATGCCAAACCTTAAGGACTAGTTATCATAAATGGGTTAATAGGTGTTTCCATATAAATTTTAAAGGCAGAAGGGACAATTACAGTCATTTAGCACAACCTACTCATTTTACAGATAATTTTTTAAAAGGTGAAGGAGAAAGCTATTTTTCCTTTTCACATGTTCTCTTTCCCCAGCACTCACTCCCCTTCTTTCTAATTTGGTTACAAATTGCATAATAAGAAGTAAACTAAAAAATAGTTAAGGGCATTTGTCCTCAGTCAGAAGCCACAACCACATCAGTACAGTGAGCAAACTATTCTTGGCTTTCAGGGAGAGACTGTGGAATTTAAGACTCATCGCCCAAAGTCAGCATCAAGATACCATAAAAAATTAATTACAATAATTAAATAGAAAAACTCTGCTCTTTGGTAAAGTTCACAATGAATTTAGAAGAATTTACTACTATGAAATTATTTTTATTTTATTAAAATTTAAGTGTCTATAATGTGTGCTCTGGATTGTATATTGGTGTCAGAGAACCTTCTCCTTAAGAAAAATATTTTTAAGTTGTCAGAATAATGATATTAAAAATATTTACTTAAGTATTAATATTTACTGTGAAGGATCCAAATTGAAATCCATGTGAGACGCTATTTAATAAGCAGTATTTTAGAAGACGAGATACTCATTAAAAACACTTCCTTTTTTCATTTCAAACCTATTACTGATATTTTTAGGTCAAAGCCTTATGCATTTCATACATCAATTTTTCTTAATATTCAAATAACTCATTTTATCTTGGGCTAACAATACAAACAGCTTTCCATATAAAAGATAATGAAATCAAATTTGGCATGTGTTTTTAAATCTTAGGTGGGAGGAACCTTCTATTGAATATTGGCTAGAACCTGGCATAAAGGAGATGTTCAATAAATACAGAGTGAGCAAATGGATTCAAAAATCATGAAAATAAATCCTAACATATTGATTTATTAACAGAATAAAGCTCTCCACACCACTAAAAAAAAAAAAAATGTAAGGATAAGGGACCAAAATTTTAGGCAATAATCACCTTTACATTATATTAGAACTATATCCCTCACATGTTGTTTTATTTAGGTTTATTACTAAACATTTTATTTTGGTGTTGAGGTACAATGTCATTATACAATACTAATTAATACCTCAAATAGTCAATGTCTGTGAGTTAATATATTCCATTCAACATTTTAATAACGGTAAACAAAAACAGCTCAGCTATGCAGTAAAATCCATCAAACCACACAGATGGTTGTAAGGTTTTCATTATGTGGTTTCCATAGCAATCATATTGCAAATCTGGAAGCTTCTTGCAAATAAGCAGCTTGTATTTACATGCCTCTCAGCTGCAGCACAAAACTCTTCAACGTGTGAAGTTATTATTCCAATCACATATTGTTACAAGAATCATCAGGAGATTTTTTTTTTTTGATCAGACAAGATGAAAATAACAATAAAGCGAGCTAAGTGCAGAAGATAATTCAAACACGGTCACACATTTACTAAACTAACTAGTGAGTATTAGAAATGTTCTAGTAGTCATCAAAAGGTTTTAATATTAAATCCTGTCAAAAATATAACACTTCCAGGAGCAATCAGATAGATCCTATAGAACCCAAAAGCATATACTGTACCCCATACTTCTTTTTAATAGATATTTTGCCTTTTTTCCCACTTGAGCAAAGAGAGGAAGAATAGCAGGAAATTCGAGTCTTCCCAAATTTTTTTGGATGACTACCATTTGAGGAAATGCTTACTGTGGGAAAAGTCAAGACCTTTTTTTTTCCTTTTAGATTAATCAATTTAATTTACAAATTGATCCAGTTCCATAACAGATGGATTATTACCCTAATAAAGACTGCAAATCTGTCTAGCCATGCAGTTTTTATAAAATGGCTAATTCTGGCTTACTAATTTTCTTATTTTTAGGATAAATAACCAAAAAGAAGAATGCTAAGCAAATGACACATTTAGCTGACATTGCTTGAAAAAGGCTGAAGACAATTTGTTAGCACCAAGTCACGATGTGTGATGTTCACATCAGGGCTGAGGATTGATTTTATCATTTCTTCCAGGGAGAAGAGTAAGAAAATCTTTGACTCACACAATGATTACCTTTCTCACTAAACACCCTCAGAAAATAGCTTTACTGTATTACAATGCATTTTAAAAGACGTAAAACACAGAATCAAAGGTTAAGCTCTGAGATAAAATTTGAATTTGGATCTTGACTTGACCAGGCATTATGTGATTACATATTTTTCTCAACAGAACTTAATATTTACTGCTTAAATGTTCATACTATATGCACTTACATCCATTATGTAACTAAATCCTCATAACAATTCTATGAGGTAATAATAGGTACTTTTATCATCCATTTCACAAATGTGAAAAATGAAATGTACAGAGTTTGAATAACTTGTCCAGGTTCACACATCCAGTTAGTACATGAGCTGTGATTTAAATTTCAGGCATGAGCTATTAAGCCTTAGCTCGCAGCCATAATGTCCCTTCCTTGATTTTCATTAAAACCTTTAAGTTACAAGCAGATTGTTTTCTGAAGTTTCCTTTAAGTATTGGCTGTTTGTGGACCTGGAAAACATTTTCACATAGGGGGCAGATTCTACACTATCATAGCATTGTCTCTGATGTACATCTTAGGTTAAGCAATCTTTTTAGTGCTGGTTTAGAAACAACTACAACCTGGGGTGCCTGAAACATGTAGTCTTCTTTCTCCCAGCTTTCCTTCCCCACCTCCAGCTTTTCACAAACCAGACTGCTCCTAAAGCCAGCCCACACTATCTGACACTTTGTAAAGGTTTCTAACGCAACTCCTAATTGAAGACAGATTTATTTCTAAGCCACCCAGCTTCTTTTCTTTCTCAATTTTAATAAAGAAATAAAGAAAACATGTTTAAATGGAGATGGTAAAGGTGAGTCTTTCTACATATAAGGGTCTGAAAGAAGTTGAAGTTCACCTACATTTAGGAGCAATGGGCTATCCTGCACATTTCGTCAAGGAGTCAGGCTTCCAGCGTGTTGCATGCAAGATGTCCCCGCATGGGAGAAGATGAAAGAGACAGAAGACACCACTGGCTAGTCCTAGTGGTACAGTGTAAAAGAAGGGAGAAATGCTGGGAGGACTCACACAAACAGCACCTCACCCTGTCTTCTTTCCCATGACCTGTGGCAAGCCACCAACATTGGTGGAAGGGTTGGAAAAGTTAAAAGAGTCGAGTCTAAGGAGTATGAGCAAGAGATTCAAAATTATGACAATCAGGGAAAGTGAGTTCCTTAAAGGCTTATAAATCTAGGACTATTAGTAACATAAATGTGATACTTCTAAAAGATTTTTCTATTTAATAGACTGACATACATTTTATAGCAATAAAATCCATCTATTTATAAAGATACAAGCATGTGCCTTTTAGCATTGCACAAACCTCCAAATGAACAGAAGGATAAAGATAACTGAAGTAGCATAGTTAGAGTCATGTTTACTCTCATGGAAATTAGGCAAAGTGAGCAGTTTGTTTGTTTATTTATTTGTTTGTTTTTAAAGACAGCGTCCTGCTCTGTTGCTGGAGGTAGAGTACAGTGGTGTGATGAAAGCTCACTGCAACCTCAAACTCCTGGGCTCAAACGATCCTCCTGCCTCAGCCTCCTGAGTAGCTGGGACTACAGGCTTGCACCACCACATCTGGTTAATTTTTATTTTATTTTTTTATTTTTTGTAGAGATAGGGTCTCACTATATTGCCCAGGATGGTCTTGAACTCCTGGCCTCAAGAGATCCTCCCACGCTAGCCTCCCAAAGTGCTACGATTATAGGCGTGAATCACCACAAAAATGGGGCCTATTGTTGCAGCTCTAGTTACTCATATAAACTGAACACGGCTTCTAATTCTCAGTGTCATCTCTGTAGTACGGAGTGGAAAGAATAATATCTATCCCACAGAACTCTGAACAAGGATCTGGGAGGACAATAAGACAACCAGACTTCTCAGGGAAAAAATGCACAACTATTATGCAGTATCAAGTTTATTACCCTACGAGCTAGGTGTTTTGCAGCAATTTATTAATTTAGCAAGCAAGAAGGTTAACATGATATAAAAGGCAACAAAATAAACAATAGTTGTTCAAATACACAATCTGATTTTCATCTTTGACATTCTATCATTATAAGGTTTAATATGGAAAGGTTATCACTGTACTTCAAAAGCAAAAGCAAGTACCATTAGACTGTAGTAAATTTCCATACTATGATGTTAAAATGAATAATTTAAACTCAATTCTGAAAATATAAAAATAATGATTTTCACATAGACATTACATTTGTTAACATGGTTGGGATGTTCAAGGAGAACCTCAAACTCAAGCAAAGATCTCTTTTGACAGAATCAGGAAAAAAAATCTTAGAAGTGAAAGAAACCTTAGATATAATTTTATTCAATTTCGTCATTTCATAAAAAGGGAAGTGACCTGGGGTGCTGAAGGACTAGACCAAGGTCCCACAGCTTGTACCCTGCACCTTTCTCCCTGCAACTACCTTCTGTGCAACACGCACTGCAGACATTTCTGAAAAAGTCGTCAGCTGCTTAAGAAGTATTCCCTATTTCAGGAGTTGTCTTACACACACTTGATCATCTACGGGCCATGATGGCAGACAAGCAAAGCATATAGGTTTAAAACGAAGTTCTAATAGGTCAGATTCTGTTGGTCAGAAGCAATTGTTGAGTCAGAAAATTATTCTACTCCTAAAGAGTACTAGACATTGAGAAATTACGAAAGGGGGCTTTTTCTTGTCCCAGTGTACCTAGTCACTGTATGATACAGTATAAAATTCCTCTAGCTATCCTATAAAACCCAAATTCTTAGATTTTAATTGAAATTTATAACTAATTCTGTTATACTAAACTTCTTTTAACCCAGGAAAGTCTGAGTGAATTTATTTCTCAGTTATAGTGACTTCCATATCTGGCTCTGGATTTCTGGTACAATTATAGGTCCTTTTTTTCATTTACATTAACCTTTTTTCTTATTCTTTGTTACAAAAGCAATATCTACTCATTGCTGAAAGTCAGAAAATAGAAATACGCAAAAAGAAAAAAATTTAAAATCATCTATGATCTATCCATAACCACTATTAACACCTCTTTCCAGGCCACCTTTATTCACACACTGGTTTTCTTGATTCTTATTTTTAATAAGAATATCCCAAATATTTCAATATTCCCATATGTTTCTTATCCCAAATATGTATGCATTTCATTATAAACTATTTTGAATCCTTTATTAGAAAGTAAAATATTTCATCTTAACTTAGATTTTTTTCATTTGTTTTAAATTTTATTAGATAAAAAATACTATGTAATGATAAATAGGTAGTGTTACGGTTATTTATTATAATTGTAATGTGGCTGTTTTATAAAGATCTACAACTGCCTACTACAATCTCTAGAAGAAAAGCAGATGTACAGATGCAGAGCTTATTTTGCTCTGTTTCCTCCGCTTGCCTGTGCAAATATACCCTTGTCAGGCACAGTGCACCTTAACCTCATTTTCAAGAAGCCAAGAAAGAAAAAAGCACAGTCTCATGAGAGGAATCATCACCATTACACTTATTGGCTCCATAGCCCTTGTACCAGCAGTGGTTTCCAAGACCCTTTTGGTGGGATGTTGTCTATGAGGTCAAAACTATTTTCATAATAATACTAAGGCATTATGTGCCTTTTTCACTGTGTTAACATTTGCAATGATGCTGCAAAGCAATGATGGGTAAAACTGCTGACACCTTAGCATAAATCAACATAGTGGCACCAAACTGTCATTGTATTTTTCACTGCCTTGCAACAGCATACAAAAAAAAAGCGGCCAGTTGCACTGAAGAATGTCCTTGATGAAGCAGTAAAAATTATTTTCACCTAATACCAACCTTGAATACATATCTTTTGAACATTCTGATGAAATCAGAAGAATGCATAAAGCTCTTCTGCTGCGTCACCAGCTGTGCCAGATAGATATGAGTGTCAAACTGAGCAAGTGTTATTTTTCCCCCAAGTAACGCCATTTTTACTTGAATGACTAACAAACTATGGTTATTCAGACTTGGGAATGTGGCAGACATTTTCCCAAAAATAAACAAAGTGAGCTTGTCATTTCAAGGAAAAGAACTAATAGTATTTACTGCCAATGATAAAAATTTGAGCTTTTGAGCAAAAATTAGAATTTTAGAAATTTGTATCTGCCACTGTAAGCTTGATAGCTCCCCAGTATTTAAAGACTTTTCCAATGAGATCAATGGTGATATGAATGAAATGTGGTTTTTTTAATTGTGTCATAATTGTGTTAATATTTGGAAGTTCTGCATAATCTAATGAACCAATATTTTCCAACTGACCAAATGCATGATGGTACAAAATCAGGCATGTGTAAAAGATTCTTTCAAAGTGCAAGACCGACCCATGAATTTTAATGTAAAAGAGTATGAAAAGTTCATTGATATGGTTTCTGATTCCACGTTGCACTAACCTTTACCACTTGTCGAGAGTCTTGGTACAGTATCAAAAAAGAATACCTACAATTACCTGCAAGGACTGTTAAAGTACCTCCCTTTTCCTACTCCATATCTGTATGAGGTAGATTTTTCTTCATATGTTGACTGTAGTTAAACTAAAACAATATATCATAACACATTGAACGTAGAAACAGATATGAAACTCTAAATATCTTCTATCATGATAGACATTCAAGGAAGCTGTAAAAATGTAAACAATGCCATATACTCTTCTCATTAATTTTTTGGGAAAATAGTTATTTTTCCTAAAAATAAGTTATGTACACGATTAATTAGGTTTATTTTTGTGATTTTAAAATTTGCTAATAAACATTTTTTTAAGTTATCAGTTTTAATTTCTAATACAGTAAATATTAAGAGGCAGAACCTACATAAACAAAAGCTTTTGGGGAGTCCTCAATAATTTTTAAGAATGTAGAGGGATCCTGAGACCAGTAACTTTGAAAATGGCTATCCTGTACTTTCTAGGGTAGTTTTAATATCTAAACATTGTTCATCACCATATAAAAAAATTGGTATCCTGCTAACCGAGAACACAATTTGATAATTATTTTCTATCCCCAAAGCACACAAATCACATTACACTGCTGACTCATATTAGTTATTGACCAAAATCCCTACGTGTTTTTCCCATTTGCTGCGAAGCCAAGTCTTTCCTTTCTTATACTTGCGCAACTAGATCTTTGGAGCAAGTGGGACATCCTATCATATTTCATTTTGTTAGAATTGACCTATGATTTCAGTCTACTGAGAGCAGGCTTGTATATCTTCATCCAAGGCACTGATAAATATGTTGGATATGACAACATTGAGAATAAAATTCTAAGGCATTCACGAAATCAATTAATTAGCACCCCTTGGGTACAACTGTAGAGTTAGTTATCCTGTGGTCTCTATACTTATAAAGATTTTATAGGATTAGATAATTAGATAGAATGAACAATATTTGATAGCACAACAAAGTGACAATAAACAACAGTAAGTTAGAGTATACTTTAAAATAACTAAAAGAGTGGAATGGGAATGTTCCTAACACAAATGTTAAATGGCTGAGATGATAGATACTCCAATTACCCTGATTTGATTAATTCACATTATATATCTGTATCGAAACATCACATGTACCCTATAAAGATATACAACTATTATGTACCTATAATAATTAAAAATAAAAATACATATAAAAAGATTTAATAAGAACATATCTTGCTGAAGTCCAGTTATATGTCTGGTCATTTCCTTGAACCCATACTGGGTTCTAATAATTAGTGTTTCATCTTTTAGATAGCATAAAAGATTCCTTTTAATATTTTATGTTAGCAGCTTCTCTGAAGTCCACTTCAAAGTCCCTAAATTATCTAGAATTTTCAGAAGCCACGTGTAGTGGATACTAGATTGCGCTTTTCAGAACCAAGACAGCCATCCTCCAACTGCCGTGTCCCTCACTAGGAATTGTCCTCAATTACAGGGAATTGCTTCACTCAAGGTTACATCCCTCCCAGAGGACAGCCTGGAGCCAATGATTAGCTAATGTGAGAATACAAAAACAGGCCTCCTCACTTCAATTTGGCACAACCCTGAGAAGTCAGCCCAGCCTCGTCCTGCCTTCTTCACTTTCATCCAAGGGTACAAGATCACTCATAAACCTTCTACATGCAACTGTTTAAAGAGTCTGTTTTAGGGAACCCCACTTAAGATACTGTTTCTTCAGCGGTGAACTCTCCAGGGGCTTATTCATATCACCACAGCCTAACCCAAGGACTGGAACAAAAAAGGTTTCCAAGAATGTTTGTTGAATGAAAACGAAATGGATTTTGGCTAGCTTGGTATTCTCTTTGAGTCTTTGCCAATCCTGGGCTTCTGTTCCCTCTTACCAATCTTACCAGATTGAGGCTAATTCTTCATGGAAAAGAAGCAAATAGAAACTGAGCTGTTTTCTCAGGGAGAAGAGTTCATATTGTCCCTGATAAGTTTTGAAAAGAAACAGAAACACATAGCTGTTGTGCATTTTTATTGTATGTATCATAATTTATAAATTTAAGCTATTTTTATATCTTCTTTGGTTATTTGGCCATTTCAATGGTTGATCCATGTCCCTTTAAAAGTTGCATCCATTGAATAGATTCTAGCACAAGGACATTGATGTATTTCAGTTTCTCCCCCCTTTTCCCTCATTGGGATCATTTACAATTAAAATCCAAATGGCATTTTAAAATATTTGTCTGTCTTTAGAACTACACATTTGTGCCTATTCTTTCTCTGAATTTTCTGAAGTCTGCCTTCCTAAGGTCTAGGCAAATATGTCTGGCTAATGACCAGTCTTTTCTTCACTGGCTATCATGGATTCAAAGATGACACCTGCTTCTGTCCAATTTTTTCCAAAATTAAATGTGGATATAGCAGCAGTTTCCCTACTTATTTCCTATATCCGTCAGCCTCACTCATTTTTTAATATGCTATTTCCATGTTTAAATTATATCTGAAGAAAAAGATGCAATGGTAATTAATGACTATTTATTGCTTTCTCTCTATATATATATATTGCTTTCTCAGTGTCAGTTCTTCTTGGTTGAAGATTCCTAGTTGCTGAATACTAGAAAAACTAACCATCCTCATTCCTGGTTCTGTGTGTCCCAGACAGTAGGAAGCTGAGGGTGGGGAGAGAGTCACTCTCAGTCCCTCAGTCCTGTGTGCTTAGTTGGCTGTACCCTACAGTAATAGCTACCACCTGCTTAGACACCCTAAATCCAAGGAATGAAAGGGATCAAGCACATAGAATTAAATATTTAACATTTATAGGGCAATAACCAAATAACATCCCCACTTGTATCTTTCTATTACCCTCATATGCTCCCCCTACAATATGTAACTTCCAGTTGAGAACTAGATACCATGAGCCACATCAAAATCCCTGCATATCAGTGAGATGTGTTGTTTACCTAGAGCAGTAGCTCTCAAACTTTAGCAGGGATCAGAGTCACCTGGAAAGCTTGTTAAAACCCAGATTGCTGGGCCCCACCCACAGAGTATCTGATTCAGAGATTTGGGGTGGGCCCAAGAGTGTGCATTTCTCATAGTTCCCAGCCCATGCTGCAGGTCCCAGGACGACACTTTGAGAACCAATGACTCAGACCCATATCTTCTAAGGCTTTCTTTTAAGATTTCAAAATTTGAGTGTTCTGTCATTATTGGAATGTAAGTTAATTAGAACATTCTATCTTCAAATATCACTCATGTTTCAAGCTTCAAATATAGGTATACCTCACTAAATGATACCAAAGTAAAATTAATTATAATGGAATTAGTAAAGCAGGAATTATGCTCTCAACAGGCCCATATATGCTCTCAACAGACACAATGGAACCATATAAATGGAAATAGAATTAGGATTCTAGAAGTTTGTGTTACCTTCTTTCACTACCTGTACAAACTTAGACAAGTTAATTAAACTCTCTGAACCTCAATTTTCTCTTCCGGATAACAGAAATATAAAATCTGCTTTACAGAATTATTGTGAGGACAAAATTAGGTGAAGTAGTCAACACAATGCCCACTGCATAGAAGATTTATAACAGTGATTATAATCATAATTATCAAGCACCACTAGGCACTATATACTTAAATCTCATTCAAAACACTATGAAGAAGGTTTGCCATGATTCCCATTCTGCAGATGGAGAGACAGAGGCACAGAAGCAAGTAACTTGCTCAGTATAACACAGCTATGGTAAGTAGTGTCAGGATTTGAACCCAGACAGTCTGCCTCCAGAGCCCAAGTTCTGAAACACTGTGTTTTTCTTCCCTTCTGGTGTAAGACCCTGCATATATTACTTGTGCCTATATTTGTTAATTAATTATAATAAATAGCACTTTAATCTATTGCCATAACATGCAACTTATGAGAAACTTAATATCATGATGTCATATTGGCATATATTCTTACTTTTAACACTCTTCAATGACAAAATAACTTGGCTAACTGACAATCTAAAAAAAACCCTCCCTTGAAAAACAGCATGCACTGCCGAAATAAGGGAGAAAAGTCATGTTTGTAATGGCCACAGAAAGTGAAGAACTTGGCATTTGGCCCTTCAATTTTTCTTTCAGTTGGAAGGCAGCTTGTAAATGGAAAAAATCATCTCCCATCACCTCCCTCCCAGAGACTGAATATGACAAAAAAACAGAGTAAGGCCAAGCTCTGGAGCAAGCAGAGCTGAAAGCAGCTTCCATCCTACCCAGGAACACAAGAACATTGATTTTGATTAATTCCTAAATAAGGTAGCTATAGTTTTTTAACAGATTTAATTCTGGTAAGATGTGAAAAATACATCAAATTAAAGCACTTTCCATAATACAAAAGAATGACACTCTCAAAACACAAATTTCCAGGTATCTGTCAGGGGCTGTATATAGACTTTCAGAATTATGTTTTTAAGATGTTTTCCATTCTAAGGTAAGAGGTATTTTCTTGACATACAGACAAATTTATGATAAAATATGTTATAATGCCTGGAAAAGGAAAGATCTTCTAGAACTAAGATATTTCTACAGAAAGGGGCTGCCAAAAGAAGCAAAGTAGAACCTGTGGGGTAGGAAGGGAAGGTTAGGCAGATAAAACTCATTTGATGGAGGTCTTGGTGTTCATTCCTGCAAAATAGTATTTGATGTCTTTCAAAGCACATATAAAAATTTGAGCTTAAAAAACAACACACTTGTCCAGTTTGGGCCCCCTAAAGGGATAGGTTGAGCTCTCATTTGCAAAGCTCCTCTTACGTGGATTCTAGAAATAAAGCCAACATAAATAAAATGTCTACTCTTATATAGAAGAGCCAGAGTAGTTTTAACGTACATGGCAGGCAAATCAAATCTTACTTTTTTAAGGCCTCACCCACAGTGTCCCAGGGTAGCAAAACGAAGTAAATTATCCACTCTGGGAAGACAAATCCTTGCTACCTTAGAGGTCTAAGGTCTAGGCAGTGTCAGTGCGCCAAAACTAATCCCCAGCCAATTTGCCAGTATGACAAAGCATTTTTACTTTCTCATCCCCAAACCAGAACTATACAGATATTTTATTTAAAAAAAAAAAAAAAGTTAAATATGACATTTCATAAATATTTCCTGACATTTTTAGATAAAATAAATGTTATGCTATAATTATGTACATTAAAATGCAATTTAGGGTTTTATTTCCATCTAATTAAATAATGCAATCAAACATGTAAATTTAATGGCAAGCCCAACTATAGAACTTAATTAAAGGGTCGTTCTATGTTTATTGTCCTTGCTTAGAGTAAATCATTGATTTAAAGAGAATACATGAAATGACATATGAACTTTCCTGAACAATCTACTGAGGAGAATAATGTTAACTATTTGAATGTAGTTTAACTGCATGACTTATTTACACCTACCATAGCTAAATAAAAGCAGTTATCAATCAACCAGTGATGACAGAATTCAGGTAGTTTTATCATAAACAATTTTATCATATGATCCTTAGCTTTGGAAAATAATTTCTAGATTAAAAAACTCATGAAGAAAAATCATCTCAATATAGTTCAATTTAGCAAGGAAATACAATACACTACTTGGCATGCGTCCACGGGAAAAGTCTGGCTCCCAGATGCTTCTTGCCAACCCACAGTGGATTCAACAATGTTTAAACAACTGACAATGTACACTTATAGCACTAATGACACAGTGACCAAAAATTCAGCAGGAGCCTATCTCATGGGTATTTTCATACATTGAAAAGTAAAATCAAAAGAAAACAAATCACAGACACACACATACATACTTCCCAAAACAAAAGATTCAACACAATTCAGTTAGGCTTCTTAAAAGTAGACGTCACCAAAATTACATGAACATTTACAAATAAGATTTGTTATACTACTGTAAGAAACTCAAACAAAACATATCAATGTTTTTTATTGTATTAAGTGCTCTTGAAAATGAAGAATATAACCCTAATTTGGTTATCTATATTAAAAATCCAACATTAACTTTTCCAGCAAATAGGTTGTCTCCATATAGCTCATTCATTATAATCGTACTATTTATATTAATATCCATGACTTCCTAAAACCTCTACCTGTTGCTACCAAGGATTTCTACTAGTTTGAATCAAATGAAATTGCCAATATTTTCCCACTTTTGACCTTCAAAAACAATAATTTTGTAAGATTCAAGGGTAAAGTAAAACTTCAAACTTTTGACACCAAATTTTGATGCCAAAGTGCTAGCTTAATTTTCTTAGATACATAACATCTATGTTTTTTCATAACTAGTCCTCAAGTACATCATTTAACTGAACAGTCTTCTTTCCAACCAGGAAGATTCTGAGTAAAATCTACATCCTACTGTAGCACATTCAAGCATAAACAAAATGTTGTTAATATTTAATATAAAATCAGCTGTCACAAATGTAACCAACAGTGAAAAAGCCATGATACAAATAGAATTACTTTGTGTGATTTTTCCTATTTCCAGACGACAAGTTTCTTTGAGATGATATTCTCTCTCTTAATAACAAACAACTTCTGTCACATAATGTTTATGTCATGTAAGCTTTGCAAATGAATAGTGCAAAAAGAGGCTGACTTTCTGGGGGAGAAAATGATTGATCGGCACAGGGAATAAAATAAGTTCTTTAAATTAAGAGAACTTTAGTTGATTGGAATGCCAACCCCATTTTTAAGATATATTCTAAACCGACCACATTAACCTGATTTAACATGACTTCAAATGCAAATTCTCAGCTTATAAAACCAAAGTGTACATTTAGATTTAGATGGGTCTCTATTTTGATATAGTTTTGAGTAATTCTTTAAATACACAAATGTCATTTTTACCCTAACTAGTATTAAGCAGCTATTTAGGATCATTTACTTCATAAATTCAGCAGCCATTTAAGATCTCTTCCTTCATAAATTCAACAAAAATTTCTTCTCGTCAAGAAGTAATTAATACTATGAGTATAAAGGCTGTCAGTGTTCAGGAGACAGGATATTAGACACCTAGCATAGACCCTTTCCTATAGTACATACACAACATTTTGTTTATTTGAGTTGAATTAAAGTTTATAAATCAAACACTTAAAATTAAGTCTCTACTGTAGTGTTTTTGTAATAATCGATTACTTGTGGCAACATGGTCGACTAAGCTGGAACAGACCTGCCTTTCCCCACTTGCTCAAAGCAACATACTGATCATTTGCAGGGTGGGCTTGAGGCTGGAGTTTTAACATCTTCATGGATACAGAAGACAAGGATTTGGGCCCAGAGAAGCAGAGAAATGCAAATGACCCTCCCACCAGCCCAGGAAAGCCACAGGGAGCTCTCTGTCTTTACAGGCCTAGGGGAGGAGGGTTGCCTTCCTGTGAGAAATCAAAACCCCAAGCCCGTCCAATCCAAGTTTATACTATCCTCAAGTGTGATATTCCCAAGCCAAGAAATTTAACATAAAAAATTGTGAAACTCCTGGGGCTCTGGCAGAAGCAAATGCAAAACCCTTCTTAGGAGGAGCACTTCAGAAGGACTTCCAGAACCCAGGGTATACAGCACTCCCTTAAGGGCAGGGAGAAAAATCTGATAAGCTCATAGTACATGAAGCTAGCAGAAGAGACTTCCAAGTAAACAGGCAATTCCTGTGCGGCCAGCTCTAATAGAAGGCAACACTGAATGTTGCAGGAGCACAGAGAAGAGCTAAGAAATTAGGGGAAAAAAATCCGAGGAAATATGAATCTTTATTTTCACAGCATTGCTAAGCTAGAGATTCAAAACACATATTACACTAGTCTGGTCTTTTTGCTTTCACCAGGCAAAGGACTGATCCCGAGTGAATGCTTTCTGGGGCTTTGGACCATCTGGTTTTTAATGTCTCGAGCAATGTGGTTTCTTCCACCACTTCCTTTGGAAAGTCTTTTTTGTTGTTTCGGCAAAAAAGAAAAAAAAAAAAAAAAAGGGCTGGGTGGGGGGTGTTTAAATGTTGAAGGGATTTGGGAGGGGTTTTTAAAGTCTTTTTTTTTTTCTTTTTAACTCTTTCTTAAATCCTTTCATGAATATAAATTCCCCTCTTTCCCTACAATATTGAATATGCATGCTGTAATTAGATGGGTTTACCCCCTCTAAATATTTTTTTTAAAGGGATCTTTTGTTTAATAAAACTCCCTGACCTGAATCCTTTTACTTTCATCTTCAGAATGCCCTATAGGTGGTATTCAGAACACATATTGCTCACTGGGGATGAGTAGCACTGAATCAGATATCTCATCTACTGCAACAGACTCTGCTTAGCTCTTTGTCTTTATCAGTCGGTCTTTGGCCTCTGGTTACTTTTTCATAATCATTTCTTACTGAGAATTTTTAATATTTATTTCTATTTAACAAACTCTGAGCCATTTTGGTCAACACTGTATCCCCAGTGTCTAGGATAGTGCCTGACATATAACAGCTGCCTAATAAATATTTGTTGCATGGATAATTGAATGGCTTACATAAAAGTTGGGTTTTTTCTTTTTACTTTTCTTATTTCATGATTCATTTTCTTCAGCCTTCCTTTTCAGTTCATTTATTAGAATTTTAGATGAATACCTTTAAATTAATGCTGAGCTCTCAGAAAATATTAAATAAATAACCAGACTCAAAACTCATATATTGGCTGTTCTGAAGGTAGTGAGTTATCTCACTTGATTGTTCACAGTCAGTCATAGACTGAACTCTTTCTTCTACTACTTTCTGCCCTTCTCACTATTGCACTTGACTAGTCTTAGTAAAAAAAACCAAAAAACTCATATATTTACAAGTGTCTAGACATGTATCTCTGTATGTTTGGGGGTTACTGTCTTTTACAGTTATGTCATAAGCAATATGGGGAAAGACGATATATTAGTGTGTAGATGACCTTCACCTTGACCTACCTAATCGGTCTAGGTTTCCAGGAGAACTGAGATGCAAGGTAATTTTCGAAAGAAAATATAGGCTGACGGGGGAGTGAAAGGAGGTTAAAAGGTGCAGGACTCCTATGTTGTTGGCTGAGAAAGGAGCTAGCTTCAGTGAAGGAAACGGTGTGGAGTAGAGCAGGGAAATAAAGGGCTTCAGAGTATGCCATGGCTGGAACTAGGAGGGAGCAAACTGCATCTTGACCACAGCCTTCCTCTTCCCTAGGCCCTCCAATGATTCCTCTATGCCCACTGAATCAAAGCAGTGGTTTGAAAGATAATTTTTAAACATTTTCCCCAAGCATTTATCTAATTGCTTCCTAACCTTGTTTCACCATCCTTTAAGCTGCTTGTGCAACTTTCCATATCTGAGTTTATTTTTAAACACAAAACTCATCATTTGCTTACTAGTTACATTAAGCCCTCTGATACCTGTCCTTGTAGATGTCACCTTTTAAAAATCATAGTTATGATCCTATGCTCTTTAGATCTACTTTCCTGTGGTCTGTAATGAATGAATGGAAGCAAAGGAGAATGTCATTTCCTGGGAAATGTCTTGTTTGAGATGACTAGCCTGCCAGAGGAAACTGGTATCTCAAGTTGGTCCTGTTGCTCACAGTAGATGATCTATCTTTAATAGCACAAAAGACTGATGATATTAGAGCTTTTCATCACTCAATGTATCAAATTTCGTAAGTTTATGTACTTGAGACTATGCCCACTGGAATAGTAATGTTAGATTTTAATGACGTTTTGAGGGGTCAGCCATACTTCAATAGACCACTGGTAGTATACTGTTCAGTAATCATTCTTTTAGGATTCTGCAGTAATTGATCTTATTAGGAAAAGGATCATAGAGAGAGAAAGTTTCTCTTAATTTACCTAATTTACCTAAGTTAAGACTTTACACTATTCAGCTATTATTTACTGAATTTTTATGAGGAAGACACTAATCTAAGTACTCTGGGGGATGCCTAGAAATATAAACTTTGATCCCTGCCCTTGAGGAGCTTGTAAATTTAATAAAGATAAGTTATAATGATCCATCCATTGCTTATTTGCCAAATAATCACAGAAAAAGTTAAATAATAAGATTTATAGAACAGCAGATATCAACATAAAAATGTCCAAAAGTTGTGTGTGATTAATTTTCAAATGAATGGTGCTAAAAAAGTGCAGAGAAGCAGAGGTCACTTAATGCTGAGATTGGTAGAAGCAGCTCTTTTGGGGGATATGGGATTTGATCCAGGCCTAGAAAGTGGGGAGGGTCTGGTTAGAAACTAAACAAAAAGGAGAGCATTCCATATAAATGGGAGTGTATGAACAAAAATGTGAAGTTGGAAAGTATGAATGTGTGCAGGAATGAAGAGCAAGTGAGTTTTTTGAAATCAGAGAGCTGATGCATCGTAACAGGGATTGGGCTAGAACTGTCACACCACAGAAGCCCTTTGAATGCCAAGGTAAGGCATATGCACTTTATCCTACAGGCAGTGGAGAGCCATTAAACATTTTGGAGCAACAGAAAGATATCACTCAAGAAACTTATGAATTCCGTTTTTCTTAAAAATATTTGTCCTCATTAAATGAAAAATTATTAACTGTGTTATAAAGAAGGTTTTGAATTCTTTTATATAATGTTGTCTCCTAGCATCATATGAGATGTTCTGAATCTGTGTTAATTTCCAGAATGCTGGGGGATATGATAACACTATATTTACTATCACACCATGATACTATACTGTGTTTAGTATTATACTACCCTATACTTACGGAAATACTGTGCTATGCCCAATAAACACAAAGAATCTCAAGAGCATTTTAATTGTTTCTAATGGAATGACCATGAAGGTCCTACCTGAGTGGGTTTAGAGAAAATATCATATTTATACCAATACTACATAATGGTATAATAAACACACAGAATCAACACGTTTTGTTTTCATTGTTTCTGATACAGTGACTATAAAGCTCTCAAATAGATGTGGATAGAAAAAATATGGCCAAAGTATACAGTAACACTATTAGACTCTGGAATTGGTTAAGAGTATGATATATACTTTTTAATTGTTTTTTCTATAGCTAGATTTCATATATCTGTTTCTCTGATTAAATTACAGCATATTTGAGAGTAGGGGCTATTTATTGATCATCTTAGCATCCACCTTGTACCTCACAGATAGTGAGATATTTTAGAAAATACAGTAGAGTTGATGATAGACTGTGTGAATGGAAAAATGGAAAACTGAATCAACTGAAGTTTTATCTATATGCTATTTGATGGATTTTTGTCCTTGAATTAATTAACTCAACATACTGATTTAGTATAAGGCACTTAGTGCTACACAGGTGATGAAGGCACTGAGATGAAGTATAGGGCAGGACTGAGGTTAGTGAAGAGTTCAGTCTGTCTGGAACATAAGGGGTCTGAGCAGCAGAAACGGGATTGGAGAGGTAGATTTGTATTGGATTATGGAAGGGACTCAGGACCTGGCCAGTGAGTTTAGATTTGGTTCACTAGGCATAGGGGACCCATGAAGGTTAATAAGCAAGGTTAATAATTTGACCACGTTCTATTTTAGGAAGATCACTCTGCTGGCAGTATACACAATAGATTATCAGGTTGGTTGGAGAGAGATACACACACAGGAACTGGGGAGAGCACTTAGGAGCTCTTGTAAGATCCAGGTGAGAAATTAAAGCCTGAGTGAATGGAGAGCCAGGGATGGATGATGTTTTAGAGGTAGAATCAGGAGTAACTGGCAACTGATTTGATTAAGGGTGGCAGGGAGATCAAGGAAGGAGTCAAGGGTGGGTTTAAGGGTTTTTTTATATTTTTTTAAACTTGGGTGACTATTGGCTCTGTTAATAAACATAAAAAAGAAAGAAGGAAGGGCAGGTTGCATATCCCTCATCTGAAATGCTTGGGACCAGAAGTGTTTCGGATATCAGATTTTTTGGAATTTTTGGATATTTGCATTATGCAGGTGAGCATCCCTAATCTGAAAATTCAAACTCCAAAGTGCTCTAATGAGCACTTCCTTTGAATGTCACATCGGCACTCAAATAGTTTTGGGTTTTGGAGCATTTCAGATTTCAGATTTACGATACTCAATCTGTATTAGTAAGGAAGACAGTGAATTTGATCTTAAATACAAGTTTGACATGATGGCCAAGAGTCATTTGAAATGAAGCCAGAGCTCAAAGAAGAGGCCAGTTGTGAAGATGAGATTTGGCTGGTACATTATCCTCTCTAGTATCTTTTTTACCTGTGTGCCAGTAAATGCTTGATAACTAAGGACAACGTGATTCCTACCATATTTCTGTTGAGAGGCAGTATAGTTACGAAGAGCTTGACTTCCAGAGTCAGAATGCCTAAATTCACCTTTTTTTTCTTTTTTCATTATTTTCACTGGCAACTGTGTAGAGCAAAGAATACCTAGATTCAAATCCCAATCCCTACCTCCTACTTTGTGACTCTAAACAGGCTACTGAATCTTTCTGTGCCTTAGCTTCCTTATCGGTAAAATAGAGATAGTAATAATACTTATGCCATAAAGTATTTATGCTTATGAAATGAAATAATACTTAGGAAATTGCCTGGGACATGCTCAGTGTTAACCATTATCATTGCAATTATCATCATATCTTTTACATTCTTTTGATGAGCCAGCTACCCAGGGAAGATGTTTTCCTTTGCTCTGACCATTTGCACCCACATGTAGTGATACTAGAAGGTATAAACATGCTCAGGGAGAGAGTGTACAGAGAGAAAGAGCTTTTCGAATCCAAATTTTTCATCACATTAAACAGCATTTGATGCATGTGGGCAAACTTATGTAATTATACTTGTCAGTCTCACTACAGTAATTCAGGACACATTCTTCGGGTGTCATTTATGCACACAGGGCTGTAATTCTGTCCTACAAAGGCCCTGCATGACCTGGCTCTTGCCTCTCTCTCCAATCTCATTTTAACCTCTCTGCCTACCTATGGCTCTCATTTTTGGTTCTTGAACTCCCCAGCATTGTTCTCTGTACCTGGAAGGTGCTTCACTTGGCATTTTGCATTTACCAGTTTTATTCAAGAGATTTCAGTTTAAATGTCACTTCTTCCTTGACCATGGAATATAAAATAGTTACTCCTTCTCACATTATCCTTTTATCTTCTTTTGTAGCACTTACTACAATCTGTAATTATCTTAATATGGACCAGTTCTACCTTTTTCATGCCTAAACTCCCAACACTTAGAATAGAATCTGGCACGTAATAGGCTTTCAATAAATATTTTCTGAATTAATTAATTACACGCATAATATTAGTAAGAAGATCATATGATAAGGTAAGACAGGTAAAAACAAAAAGATTCACTATTAAAGTAATAAAGGATAAACTGGAAAACAAATAATTTGAAACAAGCAGTAAGCATCAGGAAATGTGGAAATCTAATACAGTGCTGAGATGCTTATTTATAAATATGATACGTAACAAGAAAACAAAATGGGGAAGGTCAAAGGTGGAGATGGTTCCAAGTCAAAAGGGGTGGCCGGTAAAATCAAATTTCCGGAGATGAATTTGAGAACCAAGACTGACAGAGTATTGGTAACTTTGAAGACTTTGAAGAAACTGTTTTAGTTAACAGATAAAGACAGAAACCAAACTGCCAGGGGTTAAGAAGGAAGAGACAACAGGACCAAAGAGAGCTCTCCCAAGAATTTTTACACTAAAGAGAAGCAGAGTTATGTTGCAGTTCCTTGAACTGGGATCAGGAATGTGAAAAGAGGCCCAGACAAGGAGGCAGATTTGAGATCTGGTTCCAAAAAGAGATCAAAAATCCCACTCAGACTCTGCAACTGAATTTCCTTGTTCTTCTATGAAAAAAATTTTTTGCCCCGTCTCAACTTCTGTAATAAGGTACAAAGTGGCTAATGGATAACTGGCTATAAGGAGTTGTTCTTTCTTTGTAAGAATTCTAATGAAGTTCTAATAAAGAGGAACGAATCTATAAAAGAACGTTTTATTTGAAACAAAATCAAGGTAAAATTTCACTTCAGCTTAATTTAGATTGGATTTTTTCCCACTTTGTTGAAAGCTTTGCATTACTCAACTGCAGCACTTGCTGAGGCCAGATATGAAGAGTGCTTATATTTATCACTGACATTTTGTTGAACTTGTCCATTCTTATTAATCATTGCTTTAAAGTAAGCAGCTGAGTACTCTTAGGAAGTTGATATTCCCAGCTGACCTATCTGCAAAAATAGTGAAGCTTGATACTCTCCTGCTGCAGTCTGCCTCTATAGATGTACGTGTTCATGTAGCTATAGGTATGTGTGTACATATTTTTTTTTATTTTTTTTATTTTTTTATTTTTTTCCTGGGACCTAAAGAAGCAAATACATTTTTGTGAAGCTAACGCAAACTTTGTCATATTCTGTCTTCCGAAAGCATGGAGGAATTAAAAACAAAAGCGGGCTGTGATCTGTTTATACTCTACATGGGAGGCAAATCATATTTGCAGAATGAAGACTTCAGTTAAAAAGTCTGATATGAAGGTGGCTAGAAGCTACACCTGTAAACTAGTTGTTGAGATTTCTTGGTGGCAAATGATAAAGTACTCAGTTATGTGCAGATACAAAACCTACAGTGTGAATATCTGACCTCTGGCACAGTGTTAGGATTCTTAATCTAAGGTTCACAGAAAAATCTTAATAGCCCAGCCCCATTAGTGTCATTTTTCCTTTTTCTTTATAAATGTCAGCATTTTAGTCTGATTAGAATAGTTGACAGTTGATTATATTCTGGTTCATAATTTTTAATACATATTTTTAAGCAATGTAAACATAAATATGTGAATCTGAAAATTTTGAATTAAGTGGCTAAATAATCCAAGCCATCAATAATTTCTAGTGATTCTATTTCGTTCTTTAAAAAAAAAATCTTTTTTGTAGAGTCCTTTTCCCTTGTTAAACTTTCTATTTAAAGGAATCTTCTTTTGTCTTTTTAATCATTTTAAAGGCATTTATTTTATAGCTTTTTTCAAACTGTTCTCTCATCTCCAGTTCTTATTCCCATTATTCATCATGGTATCCTTCTAAATATGGTTTAAAGCACAAAAGCACATAATTTATTTTTTCATTTTTTAAAAACTGTCTCATGGCCTGGAAAATAGTTCATGTTTTTGTTTTGTTTATTTTTTCTTTTTTTGAGACAGGGTCTCGCTGTGTTGCCCAGGCTAGAGTGCAGTGGTGCCATCGTAGCTCACTGCAACCTCAAACTCCTGGGCTCAGGAGATCCTCCTGCCTCAGCCTCCCAAGTATCCGGGACTACAGGCATGTACCACCTGTCTAATTTTTCTATTTTTTATGGACACAGGGTCTTGCTATGTTGTTCAAGCTGGTCTTGAACTTTTGGCCTCAAGCGATCCTCCCACCTCAGCCTCTCAAATTGTTGGAATTATAGACATGTGCCAAGACTCCCAGTCTACCTCCAGGGGTATACATCATCTCAAGCCTATTAGTCTCTTCAAGGTCCAGGTCCAAAAAGAGAGGGAAGTCCCATAAGAGAGTTTCTACTCCTCTTAAAGCCATCTGTCAAATTCTAGGTGGCCATGGAATTGCCTAGCCCTGCATGCTCCCAGGATGCCTGACTCTGTTCAGAGGCAGTCCAGTCCCTCACCCATAGGTCTTTCCCTTCAACCTCAAGAGAACAACCCTGTCAAAATAGGTTAAACCAAATATCCACACATCTAAATATTAAAAAACCCTCTTTCTTCATAAATAGCCCATGAATATAGAGAAAATGCTTCCATACTTTTTTGTCTTTGTGGCTTGCTCATTTCCATAAGACAGAACTTCAATACTATTCCTTAAAGAAAACTAGTGACAGACAAGTCAAGCTGATCTCTTATAACCTAGAAATATGCTATGTAATCCTATTTTTATGTATGTAAGAAAACCTATGTTTACTTAAACATTAATAAACTCTTACATGGAGCTTGGATTATGAATCTTTGTAATTCAAGAGATGTGGATTAAAAGATGATAAGCCAAAAGCTGTCTATTATATCCATGTGGTCAGGGTTTCTCAACCTCAGCACTACTGACATTTTGGGCCAGGTAATTCTTTGTGGGGCTGTCCTGTGCATTGTAAGATGATTAGCATCATCCCTGAACCCCTACCCACTAGATATCTGTAACACACACATACACACACACACACACACACACACACACACACACACACACACTAGTTAGGGCAACCGAAAGTGTCTCTGGGCACTGTCAAATGTACCATGGAAGCCAAAGTCTTCCCTGGTTGAGAACCACTGATGTAACTCCAATTTGCAAAACTGAGTCACTTTATCTCTCTATCAGTGGAAATATGTGCTTTGCATGCACACTGGCATTTTGGGTTTTAATATGTATTAAACCATTTCTTGTAATGAAAAGAATTTGCAATGCCAAAGGCAAAGTAGAAAAAAGCCACATGACAAGCAAAACTATATTCCAAAGCTTCATACCATATTATGAAATAGGCAACATAAAGAACACTAAAAACACATTTATATTTGGCAAAGATAAAAATATAAGCAAACAGATGTGTACAGTGACCCTAATTTATGAATGTTTTGATTGTTTTTTATAACTTCAGATAACCTTGCAGCAGAGTTTGGAGCTGAAGTTATCCAAAAATTTGACTCTAATCTAGTTACTTACTTGGGAAAACATATTTGTCATATTCTATATTATCATATATTAATAATATCACCACACTTAATAACCTTATAATTCAATACCACAGTTTAAGAAAAAGAATGTTAGCAGGCTGCCTGAACTAACAATATTAAAATGTTGACTATATATTGTTGTGTGAAAATTAATTGACATCTTTCCATTGCACTCCAAAGAAGGAATGAGAAAAATGGTTTGGTGATGTCAGGACCTACCATCCCTTAAAACAGTGTTAACACCAGAGACGCATGGTCCCCTATAACCTTGACATTAACTTGCTAATATAAGCGATAATTATTTAGGAGGAAAATAAAGCTAAAATGTATTTTGGGGGTTTGTAACTACTTATTGATTAAATTAGCATTTGTGTCCACTTATGGGAAACAACTTCAAATTGAAGTACTCAAACACTATTCTTTTTTATGTATATGTAATAGTTTCATTGAAAAAAATTTATAGCTACATTTTACTTTATATTCCATTTTAGATGCAGATAGTTGAACTGAATAAATTTAAAATGTAATTGAATGACCAAAGGATAAAAACATCCTTTTCTGACTCAGAATAGTTCAATCTGTCATTACAATAAAAAAAATGAATTCACACTTTAAAAAAATAGGCTAATGGAATAGAAATTTGTCTTCCTGTTTTATGCTGCCCTCTCTCCAGTCCAGTCGCCAGAAGACATTTCAAGTGCAATTCCTCTGAAAGCTACAGATTCAATAGGTTAATGGGTAGTTACTATTCTTGTTACTGGGCTGACTCTATTCATTCCATATCAAAAAAATCTTTTTGTTGTTCTTGTTTCTGTACAATTTCCTGATATTAAAGAAAAAAAGAGTCAAGTGGCATGGTAAGTAGAAGACAAGAGCAAGCTGGGTTGATTTCTGTACTGATTTCCTGAGTATTGCTCTCCCCTTTCGACATTTTAAATCAGACAAAAACACTTCTCTGTATTTCTAATGAAAAAAACGAGCAATCAGTTCCGAAATTTGTGCCAAGCCAAATGAACTCATTATTGTTATGAAACAGTTTAACACACTTTGATCAATATATTAGCTGTGAAAACACAAATATGCTACAGTAACATCACAATGTAAGCAATGACAGGCCTATGCTAATAAGAAATAAGACATAAAAGATGTGAAAGCATTAGGTATTTGAAGAAAAGCCAAATACCTTTAACACTCCCCAGAAATGGCATTCTCTCAACTCTTTCGTACATATGGTATAAGTCTCCTAAACACAAAGAAATCTTACAAATTTATTCTTATTCTTTTACGCAGTTAGTTAAAAATTAATGAACAAATTAAAGAGAAGGTACTGTAATAAAGTTAGACTATTCTAACTGAAAAACAATTTCAATGAAACTATTTACACTCCCATAGAATTATACACATTTTTCAAGGGATATTTTGCAACACAATATTTTAAAACAATGTTTTCTTCTTACTCTTGAAACAAACACTGCAGGTTTATTTTACATTTTTTTTTAAGGAAATCCACTTACTAAAGTAAGAGCTTTACTCTTGCAGAAAAAGAGCTTTCTGACTTAAAGTAGCATGCTGAATGCTCAGATTTTTCTTCAAATACATTTGCATGCCTCATCTTTCAACTAAGAGGATTAGTTTTCAACAATACTATGTAATTGACAGAAAATTGTGTTGAAATGGTAGTATTATCTAATTCTGGGAACTTAACCAGTCAGATATCAGATACATAGTTCTTTGTACAGAATTGGAAAAAGCCACAGTTTTAAACATGCTCAATGATTTTCTACTGTTCTCATCCCCCCACCTTAAAATCATATTCAAATTTCACAGAAGTGAAAGCGACAAGCTTAATTCTTGTCCTGAAAGAGAGATTATTTTTTAAATTTAAAAAAGTTACCTTTCTCATTTTAGATATTTAATCCAACAAAACCTCCTACTCTGAGACAACTTTAGGGCGTTCACTAGGAAAAATCCCCTCTGTAGCTGCTGGCTCAAACTCGACAAACTTGCTGAACTGTGCAGATGTTAAGGCAGCTCTCGGTTACACTAGGGAAGAAAGAAGAACTAGACATTCCACAGCTGCCTACAACAGCTTCCTTCCCAGGGGCACAGTTGCAGGCTCTATCAAGCTCAATCACTTTGTACAGCAACTGGGGATCCCAGGCAGGGGCAATGAAATCCCAGTGCAGCTTAAATTTCTCCCAGTACCACAGCAAGAAGTAACACTACTTAAAGAGTAACCAGTTATTTCCAACAATTATGTGGTCCTAGGCCAAAAAAACGATGAAGAACATCTGTAGTGAGAAAAAATAAAAGACGTTTCATATTTTTAGAATTTCAAGCTACCTACAGGAGATCTTCCGTGAGTCTTTGTTATGAAAATAACTATGAATATTTGATTTTTATTCCTGACAATTTTTTTTCCTTTGCGGGGCTGGAGAGAGGATAGTCAAGTTGAAGAAACACAGAACTTAACAGTTAATTCAACAATTATAATGTAACACATTCATTGCAGGGTTTTAAAGAGAAGAATGTATGTGACAGTAATATGTTTAAAGATATTCTGCTCTTCCATTTTATATCAGTATACATTCTCACATGTTCTTTCAAACATTTTAAAGACTAAATTGTATTAATCATATATGGTGTGACGAAAGTCAAGCAGCTAGAAAATATTCTTCCCTATTTGAGGATAATTGATGCTACAGCCATTTCCTTAGGATAAAATATATAGCACCATTAAATAATAGAAATATACGGATCACTATTTCCTATAAAATTATAATTTTATACAAATCATCTTCTTCTAGGGTAGTAAAAGAATATGTAGATGCATACACAGTTTTTATATCTTAAATTTATAATATTATTACAATAATTAATTATTACTTGGTCAGAAAACCATTATTGTACCTGCAAATAAGCACTTGTAAGAATTCACCAGATATGATAATAAAAACAATGATGATGATGTTACAATTTATTGTGAGCTTACTATGATTCAAGCACTGTGCTGAGAGCTTTCAATACATTACCTCATTTACCCCTCCCAATGATATTATCTCCATTTTATAGATGAAGAAATTAACTTATAAGGTCATGAGCTAGTAAATGGTACAGCCAGAATTTAATTTTTTTACTCTAAAGTCCATGCTCTAGCTATTATGCATTACTGACTGTGTTGAAAATGACATTTGTATGTTAATTTGGAACATTTTAAGTATTTTTGAAATCAATTTTAAAGGTTTATATTGTCATTAAATTCTTCTGTTCAGAGAAAAATAGCCTCTCCACATGAGATGTTAGTTAAATCTCACTTACATTGCTTATGATCCCTTTTTCTTCTCTAACTACTGATTTTTTTAATAGCCAGAAAAAGGCTCATTGCAACCTACAGTATTAGTAATGCAATAATTCCCTGAATGTTTTCATACCCTAAGTATCCTAAATTTCAAAAGCTTATCTTTCTGTCTTAGGTTGATCCTCAAAACTACAAGAAGTTAATACATAATTCATTTTATGTTATACAACAGATGCTGAGGCATGTAAACACTAAACTAGGCCTGAAATTTTAGAGTAAAAAACCTTTTTGATTTCATATCGATACCATCAATAGGAAAACTTTAAGACTCAAAGGCCTTGTTTATAGTTCAACAACTATACAATGCAATACACTATAGCAAGGAGAAATATATGAGGCAGAAGTTGATGACATATGGGGTGTGCATAGAACTTCTGGTTAATGGAAGTTCCAAGATGTATAAATAAAAAATGATGTGTGAGTTGGTGGAAAAAACTACAAGGCAAGTCAATTTTTTAATTAAAAAATTATGTAGCATAAACAATGCTAATGAGCCAAAAGTCCCAAGAGATTAGGATTGTATCTGCTTCATCTTAATGTTCCATTCACTTTTCGTAAGTGTACATCCACTCGCTTGAAATACCTCAAGCAGAACACTTTTTGTAAAACAGAGCTTTTAAGATTTTCTTTGTCCTTGTTCTTAATAGCTTACGATTTTCTACTTAAGTTGTCAACTGGATAAAATGACATACATACACACACACACACACACACACACACAAAGGGCCCTAAAATCTTTAAATGAATTACCAGAAAATAAATACCTGGAAGTTCTTCATAAATTTCATCATCTATTGGCTGACTGCTTATTGATGGACTGCTCATTGATAGAGGATGATCAACATCATCATATAATTCTCCTCTCTCATCATCATCCTCAGGAATAACATCAGATTCCATATCTATAAAATATATTTCATGAAGTAAATATTACAAGAATGCAAAAGAGATTTTTTAAAACATACTTAATAAACACAGCCCTACAAAGTAAAAACAGTCTTGTTATATGCTGTATCCTTACTAGAAAACATTTTTAAAAAATTGATTGTTTTGTGAATATGTGAATTTTAAAGTTGCCAACTGGTACTTACAGAAAAGATGCTTTTACAAATCTAAACTGAACGTTCTTATATTGATACAAGTCACATTCCCCCGGTCATTGTCACAGAAGTCAACGAGCTTTTGGGTATGAAAACCCAAAGCACTCGGTTATTCAGTATTTAATGACTGTGTTAACTCATCCAATTGACTGCTCTTACCTTGTAATACAAATTTCAGCTGCTGCACCCATTCTTCAGCATCTTTGGGAGAAGGTGCTGTAAACTAATAAAAAGCAAACAATAAGAATGAAAATCACCACAGTATAAATGAAAGGTATGAGGTATGTTGCATTCTCACCATTTCTTTAAAACCATTAGTAATTCTTTTCATGTCTAGTGGTACTTTTCTTGCAAGGATGCTTCTTATAATGTACAGTTAATTTTGACAAATTTACGTAATTGAAGCAGAGGATGATGAATTTGAAACTCTGATCAGCAGCTGGCAGCTGTGCAGGAAAAAAAGCTGCTTCTCTTCATCAATGTCAAAGGCAGAACTGATGAACAAAATTTGCCCTTGACAATTAGAAGACACCCATGAATTTCTTTAGACTGCTGGGTACAGTTTTCTTAAAAATGTTCTTGTCAGATTCCAACACACTACCTGACAACTTAATTAACTGGCTTTCAACTGCAATCTCAGATATTTAAAACTTATTAAACATACATTCCATATTGATGCCTAGCTGATAGCTCTTGAATTGCAGAGCTGATACATGCTTTTACTTTCATTTTCTCCCACACCCCTAAGCAATACAATATGCATTAACACTCTGATATTTTTCTTTTGATAATCTTACTCTTTCTGCTATGTAATTCTTTTAGAAAATTATACGGTTCTATTAAAATAGATATAAAATGCAACATGTGAAGTAATTGATAAATTACATATTCTCTTGATCTTTTTCAAGAAGATAACATTTGAACTAATCTGAAATTTTAAAAAAATATATTTCCTCTTATATAAATGCTCCATATACAAAAATGAGTATTTTTTATTATTATTAACATGTGAGGGGAAGTTGTTTTAACAAAATGTTAACGTCTTTATAAATAAAATCAGAACATTTTATCAACTTAATTTCAAGGCAACATAAAAACTACAACCTGATAGACACGTTTATCAGGAGCAGAGATTTCAAAACAGCAATCTTTCTTTCCATCCTTCCTAAGGGTGTTATTCATTCTGACGTTGTAGCCATCTATTGCAAATTCACCTTTCTGTTGTTTGTCTGTTGAAGATAAAACAAGAGTTAGAATTGCATTTGCTACAGTGAATATAAATGCTCAATTATCTTTTGTTAAATTTTCTTTGTCAATTGTTGGAAAGAGTATTTTTTGGTCATATTGCTTTAGTAACACAATGCTTAAATAATGTTTCCAGAAATCATTTTTAATTCTAAAATATGGAAGCATTTGGGATGGTTGAGTCTAAAAAGGATATCTTAGGGAACCAGAGGAAGAGGTCTGTAGATGATAGTCTTGTTCAGAAGAAATTATGGAAATATGACAATTATGTAGGGAAAATCCAAGAACTAAAACTTAGAACCTGCTAGACAAACCCACTACAAGCCTGTGGCTCTTTCGGATTTTAGTAAGCCAGCAAGAAAACCTGTCCTGTTGAAAAGTTGCTGGATTTTATACCGTTATCTCCTTTCACCAACCCCTCCCCACCACCACCACCACCACTGCCACCACCAGAAAAAAAAAAAAAAAAAAAAAAAAAGTCTCTTAACTTGGCACAAATCTAACTCTAAATTGAAAAAGCAAAGCAAAACAAAACAAAACTACCAATTACAATAAAGATGTGAAGGGAAAACAAACTATTTTGATGGAGAAGAGAGAGAAAGCAATGTAGAAGCATCCATTACCAGAAAACAGGAAGGCTCTTAACCAGTCAGTGGACAGCTGAACTGGTCAAGCAAATCTGATTCCATATGATGAAGAGTCAAAAGAAAAGATGACTTGAGCTTTGGTCAGACATTATTTTAAAGACAAAGTAAGAACACAACAAAGGATTTAATACTCTGAAACTGAAAATAAAATCAGCTTTCCTACTTCACCCAGTAATACCATTTTGATAGAAAAATCGCATGGTTATAGGTTTATTTCCTAGATTAACACACAATATAAAAATCATGAGTAAGGATGAACTGTCTCTTTTACTGAGCTCAGGGGAAATATGGAAATGCTTCCACATTGTGAGTGAAGGGCTCTCTCAACTCAGTGCACCAATAAACATATAACTTCTTTTCTTAAATACATTAATGGAATGCCTGAAGTAACATGCATTTTTTGAAGGTCATGGAGATATTTTGTTCAAAATATCAAATGAGAAAAAGTCTGAGTTAGAAATTCCTGACTTAAGCCTGAACAATCTAATCATATTTAGTCAAAATTTACGTCTCTTTAGATGACCTAAAAGCAATTGAAATTCAAAATTTTACAGTTTATTTCATGAAGAAGTCTATGAATTTCACAAAAACTATACAGTACTTTAAAAATGAGAGCAGCATTTCCTAAAGTGTGTTTTGTGGGATATTAATAGGTTTCTGTGATCAAATAAGTTTGGGAAACTTTTTGCTGAATTAAACAAAATTAAACAATTTTGTTAGTCCAGGCCTTCTTGGAGCCTTTAATATATTTACATACTAATTAAACTTACAAGAGAAAGACTTAGTATACAGCATTTCCAGAAATTATTTGTCCATGGAACCCTTTTTTTTCACAGAACATTTTATGGATCTAGTACTCCCAGGACATAATTTGCAAAACACCCAACTAGAATACTAGTAGGAAAAAAGTATTAAAATAATAAATGGGTAAGTACAGTTGGTTCTTCTAAAATTCTCAAAAAAGACTAAATCATTCACTCATTCAACAAATTTATATTGAGTACTTTACACAAATCAGGCAGCATTTTAATTATGTTGAGACAAAAGCTAGGAGTAGCTTATGAGAGCTTTCCCACCTTCCCAAGGATCCACCAGACTGCAAAAGGAATTTAGCTTTCACTATAAAAAGTGGAAATAGTCTCAGGCAAAAAATCAAAGCCATTCAGGACAATTTGGGGAAATTGCTTTAGAATCTCCAGGAGAAACAGAATTTTTAAGGACCAGACTTGAAGGAAAGTCACTCCCTTACTGCACAAGGGCTCAATGGTTTTGCACACTAGGTCCATTTGATCTAAAACCCATGTTTTCTATCTCCAGTTTGGGTCTAAAATTCTTAACAACATGTGGGAATGCGTAAGTAGTGGGAGTCTACTTCTGGAGATGTAAAATCAGCACTACAAATACTTAGCTTGGAAGAGCTGGGGGGAGCAGGACACTTTCCTGTGCTAGATTATCGAGGAATAAGACAACCAGGCAGCAATATCAGGCAATCCCAACTTAGACTGGATCTATTTTCTTTTTTTTTTTCTTCCTTTTTTTTTTTTCTTTCTGTGACCTTTGCAGAGAAGTAAGCAGATCCATCTTAGACAAAACCCCCAGAAATATGCTATGGGGCTATGTAGCAGATCTTCTGTTAGAGTCTTCGTGGACGGTATTGTCCTCTAGTGAGATGAACCAGAAAGAAGCCATGAGTCCAATTTATAGGTAAGCATCCCAGATTATATAGACATGCCCTTGTTCAAGGATAAGTAAAAGAGGAAAAGCAAACAAACACAGGTACCATAAAAATATTGTGTAATAAAAAAAACATAACATAACACTTAAGAGGCAGAAAGCACTAGCAAACTAGAAGAAATTCAAGTAAACTTTAGATTGCTTTGTATCTTTTATAAAAGTAAACACACATACACAAATTCTGAAAAAGATGAAAGATGAAACTGTAACATAAAATAAAAAGAGAAATGGCTGAGACAGGTAGAAATTGAAATGAAGCTGGCAAAATAAGAAAAAAACTATATGAGGGAGTGGAAAATGCAGCAGCAAAATAAATGATGTATTTATTAAAAGTGATAAAAAGTAGAACACTGTTGAAAATCAGATCAGATGTATCTTGAAAAACTCCCTCGGCAGGGAGAAAAAAAGAATAAGGGAGAAGAGGGACAAAAGGGAATATGACAAATGTGGAAGACTGACAAAAATACAACATAAGAAAAACAGGTTTCCTGGAAGAAGAGTAACATACACAGCAGTGCCAATAATCAAAGACATAACAGAAGAAAACTTCATTAGATTAAAGAAGGACCTAAGTCTGAAGGAAAAAAGGTGCTGCTGTTTAACCAAGTAAAATAATAGAAAGAAACTAATATCTAGACCTATGAGATGATTGTATCTAGGATAAAGAATTGCATAAACATCCAAGTAGAGTAGGCGGTGTGGGACGAGAAAGGTTGAAGAAAATGGAAGGAAATGTATAACTCTTTCTCGATAGCCTTTACCAAACCATGACCATGAAGTAGCCATATTTATCATTAGCCAATATGGGGTGGGACGTTAAAGACATGAAATGGGCACACAAGAAGGGCTACAAGAAGACCCTGCTCTTCTCCTTTCACATTAGCTTTCCTTCAGGACAGAGAAAACTTTAGCACTACACAGTAATCCACAATAATTTATATATAGGTTAGTTCCACAGTGTCTTCTGGGATAGTTTCAAGGATACCTGTTAACTTGACACAAATAACTAAAAATAGTAAAATGCCAATAAAGTAGGAAATAAAGTCATATAAATTCATTTACCCAGAACTGTGAAAGACTAATAAAGTATTTTACCTAGGTGAACTTCACAAATAGTGAAAGCTTATTCCTTTAAGTGCCAAAATTTTTTAAATCGTTAGTCACTGTGATGGAAATCTTTCTAAAATATATACTTCCGTAACTTTTCAAACAATGTCTTTTAAACATAATTTAATATTTTCTTGAGGATCTAATAGTATCATTTTGGGCATTAGTTTTTATTATAACACATTAATGCCCTCGGGATTTTTGAGGTGCTTTTCCCTCTATTAAATTTCCCTCAGCTTCTATTTCATACTTTAACCTTGCCTCTATCATGCTGTTTGAATTTAACGTCTACAGAACTGAAGGCTGCCAAGAGAAACTAGATAATGAAATCTATTAAATCTGTAACTTAATTTTACACAATCCTAATTCGGTAGGTTCAAGGTAAAAAGCAGTTGGCTCTGATCTCCTTCAAAACAAAATGCATGGGGTAATGACAGCTATTTTCTTCTACTTTTCACTGGCTTTTAGGTTTATAGCTGTGTTCTGGGTTTTTTAAGCTGCTGAAAGACAACTCACATTTACTGAGCTCCTTCTATGTCAGGAACTTAATACAATATATATTATATATACCTTGTAATAATTCTAAGCAATAGAATATATACTATCCCTAGCACTGATGGAAACAAACCTTAACTTAACCAACTCGCTCACAGTCATACAAACAGCAAATGGTAAAAGCCAAAGATTAGTATAAGTCTGATTCTAAAGCCTTGCTTTTTCAATGACTTCACACTGTTTCCTAAAAGGTGTTTTTCAAAGTATGCGTTAAGAATCACTTATGTGAGAATCAAGTTGGATGCCTGTAAACACGGAAATGGCTACCTACCACTCTGCACTTGCTGTGTAGGAATCTCTGGGGGTGGGTCTAGGGGGAAATCAGATTTTTTAGCAGGTACCCCAGGTGATTCTGATACACACTAACATTTGAAAAACCACTGCCCTAGACAGAATGTGAAATTTATGAAGTCACAGTACAGAAGAAAACGTTATCTTGCACCTCCTCCTACAACTTGGGTCAAACTTTCTCAGCTTCTTTATGGGCTCCTTTACCTTTGTCTAGCTCTTAAACAGGAATGATGGGTTATGCTCTAAACCTTGCTCTTTTCTCACGTTACATCTCTCCCTGGGGAATCTCATCCAATCCAAGGATTAAATTCCTATCAATATATTTGTGACTGGTAATTCTCTATTTTTAGGCCACCTTCAAAACTGTATATCCAAATCTTCATCTGCTCACCACACGTTTCATCTCTCAAATGTCCTATAGGCACATTGAACAGAACATGCCCACAATGGAGATGATCTTATCCCCACCCCCAACAACTGTGATATTTCTCCTTGTGGCCCCCATCTCAATAAATGGCACCTCTATTAATTCAAGCCCCCAAACCAGAAAAGTGAGCATCATTCATGATTTCTCCTTTTCCCTCATCAACTGCTCCCACATTCCTACCCCTCATTTCACTGCCACCTACTAAAATTCAATCAGTCCTTCTATTTTTTTTTTTTAACAAATACACTATTTGCTTTTTCTCTTCTTCATTGGGTCTCAAAAATATGCTTAAAATACCAACCACTCTCATGCCATTTTAAATATAGCATAAATATTGTAACTAAATAATCCCAAATCCTTTAGCACTCCTATGAGATGTGGGCATTTATTATTTAGGGCTCCCCAGCATCCAAGCACCTTTCCTATTTTAGTTCCAAGATTGTCAGGGACAGGGACTAGTTTCCTACCAAAGAGGCTGGAGGGAGGCAGATTTTCCCTGTTCCAGCTCAATCAAGCAGATGCTCCAGCCTGGAACTTAAATCTGAAGTGAGTAACAAAAGAATCAGGAGAGAATTCAGAATCCATTCTGGTGGTAATGGCATCGACCGACTGGTGGCAGTGCACAGTGACAACATCATGGTCTTGGCTTGCCAAGGCCAAGGCCAGCAAGTGTGTCCCAGACTCTCCATGGATTGGGGCTAAAGTTCTAGTCACCTTATTATCAACCTTAGTTCTTGCCTGCTTTCTGAGCCTGGCTGTTTAGCCTTCCCATCAATTCTGTCTGAGAGCTGATATTTTCCCAATAATTTCCTTTTCTTCATACTTAAAGTTGGTTTCTGTTGTTCGTACCAAGAACGCTAACTTGGTACAAATGGCTAGCAAACAGAAATATGTGCAATGTATTCAGCAATATCTGTTACTTTTATTTAAGAAGGCCTTTTATATGCCCCTCAGTACTAAACTCTTCCACTAAACTTTATCAAGCTGATTAGCAAGATGCTGTAGCTCTTCAATTAATGTATGAACATTTTCCTTTTTTTGATATACTTCTGGTGTTTTGAGTTATGCTGTGAATACATATCAATCCAACAACATTCATAGTCAACAGACCCTTGGTACGATTTAGTTTGTGCCTATTTCTACATGTTGATGAAAGCCTACTAAATATCACACATACATTTTAACTTCTCTGTAACATTACAGGTCTGTTAACTATAAAGGTAGAAAATAAAGGCATATCTTTCATTTAATGTTTATTGTGATAAACTTTAAGGTTAATACTTGCATATCAAAGACCCAAGTCTATAGAATTGCAGTAATGTCTGATAAAAAATAGAATTAATGGTTTCTATTAAATATTTCTTAAGGAATAAAGATATTATCCTTCTTCACATATCAGATGGAAACAGAATTGCAATATAAATTTCAAAAATATCATAATTCATTTATACATTTTACATATGTAATCATGACATAATTATAAAATGTTGATGCTCAACCCAGGAATTTGCTTCTATCAAAGGAATCAGGAGAAAAAGGTAAGTTTTTCTGGCTGTTATCAACTTGTTGTTACAAAACAACAGAACTTCTAATTATACAGGTATAAATACTCTGTCACATTAACAATAGTCAAAATAATATTAAAAGAGAACCAGAATGATTTTTCAACATAAAAATACATTTTATAATTTTCAAACTGAACAGATAAGTCCTATTTTTTTCATATCAATGGTGAAGTTGTAGAGAAGTAAGAGAGCAGGGAGGTCAATTTCAATAAAAATTTTTTATTTTTCTGACAAGTCCTGAAAGTTTTGTTTTATTAAATTGTCTGTATTGGGCCCAATTTTCTACTGAATTTTATTACACATTAAAAAAATATTCAGTGAAAAAATTACAATCAGATGATATAATAAATAACTTTAGATACATATTTAGAATAACTTAGCAGGACCAAGGCTACTTGAAGCTGCCACTTACTGAGATGGTGTGGGGATATTCTTTAATGGGAGTGGGGAGCACAAGCCCTGAAAAGAGATATTAAGGTATTAAGCATAATCCCTCTTCCTCAAAAATGGGGAGAGGGAAGGTTCATATCATAATGTTGATTCAATTATCATATAGAGGATAAACAGAAAAAGCAGAAAAGCAAAAAACCCAAGAGTTTGGAACAGGGTCCTAAATCGATCATCATTTATGGGCACCTTGGAGGGGTTGATAAGAATCAAGTTGTGGAAAAAGCAAAGCTTTGGAGCCAGAGAGATTTGCATTAAATCCTCACTCTGCCTCTCAGCAGCCCTGTGTTAACCTCTCTTGCTTAGACTAGTTCAACGTCCCCCTGAACGGTACTGTTGACCCATTCTCTGTACATTCCAATCCATCCTCCACAATACCATCACAATTACCTCCTAAAAACCAAATCCGGTCATATAGTCCTCTGCTTAAAGTTCATATGCAAAATAAAATCTTTAGCAAGGCCCTTATTCTCAGAAAGTTCTTATCAATCTGATCTCATCTACTTTTTCAGCGCCCCCTCCCCTCACTCACTCCACGCTCTAGCCTTGATCCCAACTTTGATCCCATCCATGGCCTTTTGCAACTCAGAATCTCTGCTGTTCCCTTGCCTAGAAAGCCCAATTTACCCTTCTTCACTGTCTTATTATGTTTGTGCTGCTATAACACCCAAGACTGGGTAATTTATAAACAACAGAAATCTATTTCTCACAGTCTGGTGGCTGGGAAGCCCAAGATCAAGGCACTTGCGGTGAGGGCTGCTCTCTGATTCAAGATGGGACCTCATTGCCACGTCCTCCAGAGGAGATGAATGCTATGTCTTCACATGGCAGAAAGGCAAAAGAGGGGCTCCAGAGCTCACTCTAGCCTTCTTTATAAGAGGATTTATCCCATTCATGAGGATGAAGTCCTCATGGCCTAATTACTTCCCCAAAGCCTCACCTCTTACTATAATCTCCTTGGGAATTAAGTTCCCATATGAATTTTGGAGGGATACATATATTCAAACTGTAGCATTCACCCAACAAACTCTAATGCATCTTTAAGGCCCAGTGAAGTGTCCTCTCCACCAGGAAGTCTTCCCTAACTCCCCTAGATAGTTAGCTTTCCCTCCTTTGTGATCCAAAGATGCTTCATTTAAATTATTTACTATACTGCATTGAAATTATAAGTTTACCTGCCCAGCTCCCACCACCAACTCCATAGCATCCTCTCTTCTTCTCACTGATACCCACACAACCCAAACTGTGAGCACCTCAAGGGATCTTTGGATCCCCAGTGCCTATTATCTACCAAGTGTCCAAGAAATGGTTACCAAATAAAAAAAGACTGAGTGAGTGAATGAATAAATACCTTGATGGGCATCTGAATACCTAGGACCTAAGAAGTTTGATGAATGAGACTCATGACAATCAAAGGAAAAGGAAGGAGATGAAAGGATGGATGTGATTTCATAAGGTGATAAAATATGTACTATATATACTTGTTACTTAAGGGCCCTAAATGGCTATTAATAATAAATACAGACAATATTTATGGGTACAAAGGTAAGTGCATTATTTACCCTAGAGGATGGAACTACTCTTTCCAAGCCATTACTATCTTGATAGGTCAATGTGTTTTTTGGCACACAGAATAAGGTAAAAAATGTGAACTATATATCTGTCAAACAGTAACAAAGTACAGTTTAACCTAGTAAGTGGTATCAACTTCTTCTGTGCCTCTATAATCCATTTATCTAAATCCTACTTAGTTGGAGGATTATAGTTCTCATATATCTAAATAAGAGCTCTTTCCAAAGTTTAGGTAAATGGTTCACACATACAGTAAACAAGGTGGTACAAATCAGCTATCCAATTTCACAAAAGAAAAAAAATTTATTTGACACATTTTCCTAGGAAGAAAAAGATATAAAGGAAGGAAATCAGTGTCATGTCAAACAAGCAATTAAAAACTGCCTAAAGATAGATCTTTTTCTGGAGTCCCTAAAAGGAAAGCAATTGGCTGAGAATTCCAAAGAAAATAACCAAAAGAGAAAAGAACCGCTAAAAACAGATCTGAAATTTCACCGGAAATAGGAGGCTTCATAGTAACGGATAGGGAAAATTTAAGGAAATATAAGCTGGATCTTCAAATATCAACATGAAAAAGGAAAGCTAGAATGGTGATTTTTAAAAAGTCCAAGTGACAGAGCAGGCTAAATGAATCACAAAGTAGTTAAAATGCAAATTACAAAGAATGTTACTACCATGAGGTCTCAGCAAAAGGAATTTAACTAATACCAAAAAAAAATTATAAATATTAGCCTTTGAAGTGAATATTAACATGCCTTGGGTTTTGGGAAAACTCTTGCTGATCTTAGACCTAACAGCTGGTATATACCAGTCAGGAATGGAAATGGAGGAAACACTGACATTTGTACATATTGATTCTTAAAGAAATTAGAAATGAGGAAGCCTAACTAAACCAAAGTCACAAGGATTCGAATCCTCCCTTCCCTGATCTGATGAAAAAGAGGATTTTTTTTTTTTTTGGAAAGGTAAGCTCTTGATCTAAATTCACAATACTGTAAAAAACTATTTCTATAATAGTAATGATCTATGATAATCATAATCGAAGTTGGACTCCAAATTTTCTAACCTATTTCACCTACTTACCCTTAGCAGAAGAAAGAAGGCTGCTTGTTTATAGTTTACACTTCATTGATGCCATTATTGTATTTGAACACATTATAAATTACTGATGGAATGCAAATGAGCCATTAAATTAATTTTTTTGAGGCAGGGTCTCACTATATTACCCAGGCTGGACTCAAACTCTTGGGCTCAAGTGATCCTCCTGCCTCAGCCTCCTCAGTAGCTGGGACTACAGATGCCTGCCATCATACCCAGCTCCTAAATTAATTCTTAATTTGTTAATCTCATTAGCCAAAAAGGGAGACCAATTTCTAGCATTACGTAAGTATGTCAAATTTATTGGAAATACAATAATCTTATCTGCATGTTTTTATAAGGAAAAAAACACTAAAAACTGCAAATAATGTCAAACAAAACAAATTTCCAAACCACACTGATAAATAACAATTCTGGCTAGGCACAGTGGCTCATGCCTGTAATCCCAGCACTTTGGGAGGCTGAGTCAGGGTTATAGCTTGAGGCCAAGGGTTTCAGACAAGCCAGGGCAACATAGTGAGACTCCTGTCTCTACAAAAAATAAAAAACTTAGCAAGGTGTAGTGGCACACACCTGTAGTCCCAACTACTCAGGAGACTGAGATGGGAGGAATGCTTGAGCCTACTTGGGTGACAGAGTGAAACCCTGTCTCTAAAAAATAAAAAATAATATTATAATTCCATGGGAAAGCTTATATTCAGTGATACTTGACTTTTACATCTTTTTTCTTCTAAAAGTGTTCTTTCTGGAAATGAATGTTATCAATTTCTATGTGACCTTTACTTTATAATAGTCAACTCCTGGCCTGCTTTCCCTAGGAAAAAGCAAAACTAAGAAAGCTTACATTCTCTAAATTTCATTGGTTTGCAGCTTTATTTGTTCAAATAATAAACTTAAAATTATTTGAACTATGATTAAGAGATTTGCTAAATAACAAATGAAGCTACAAAATGTATCTTAATGTTTCTAAATTAACATAGTGACAATAGGGTTAAGAACGTGGACTCTAACCATATTGCCTAGGTTAAAGTCCCAAATCTGAGTTGTGTGTGATAGCATGCACCTACAGTCCCAGCTACTCAGGAGGCTGAGGTAGGAGGATTGCTTGAGGCCAGGAGTTCAAGGCTACAGTGCACTATGACTGTGCCTATGAACAGCCACTGTACTCCAGCCTGGGCAACATAATGGAAAAAAAAAAAAAAATCCCAAATCTGCCATTTACCAGCTCTGTGAACTTGAATAAGTTATTTAACCTCTCTGTTCTCAGATTTCCTAACAGTAAGATAAATGGTGTTAATTTTATCTAAATTTTTCTTTTAAAATATTTAAGAAAATAACATCTTTTTCTGCTTTCAAAACTCTCATAACCCTATGGTCTTAACTTTTCCAGAAGTTCCACAATATAGCCTGATGATAAATATTTCCTAAGGTGAAAGGCCACACAAATGAAACTTATTCTCTCTTTCCTAATTCAATAAAACATAATTGTATTAACTTTGAGGGCTTTCTGGAATTCAGAGCATTTGTCAAATAATACAAAATAATAAAATAGGATTATAAATTAGTCTTAGACTATAATTGTTAAAATTTTCAGTTATTCTTTCTCCATTTGTCTTCAGTTTATTCTCTTTCCAAAGGAGGGGGAGGGGCAAAATGGCCAACAAACCCTCATGCGATAGGAGTTGATATAATCGAACACTACCTTTGTCACTCCCATAATAATAGAACACTGCTTTGCTGAGAGCACACCACCGTTTCTGCCATTCGAATCCCAGAAAGCTGTGATCTACGATAAAGAGGAAAAAGATCAGTTTAGATAATATACATTACATTTATTAATGTAAGGCCATTTCCTTATTGTAAAAGAAAAAGTTAATATGATTTCGAAGGTTCCTTTGAGCTCTAACATTCTATGACTAATTAATTTGTATCTTCTTTTCCAAGAGACAAAAAAACAAACAACAACAAACCAACAAGATAAAAGGAATAAAGTGAGGCAGAGACGGAGCTGCCATCCTTAAGGAATCAACTGCACGGCTAACCAACTTCCCTAACAGGGGCAGCCAAAAGGGCATCACTATGTGGTCTTAAGATAATTGATTCATCTGGGTGGATTCATAATTTCCTCATCTATTATAAAAGGAAGGAGGAGGAGTTGACTTAGATTATTTCTGTTATCTCTTTTAGCTTTAAAACTCAGCTAAGAAAAGCAAATGGAATATCAACAGAAGGGCACGAAGGGACTACCTGAGAGACAAGTGGAATGGCAATGAAAAGACTTTCTGCTTTTCATTTCTCGTATCATAACACCACCTCCATATTTCATTTCCATTAAATATCGCTATTGAAAGAGTGAGAGCATATGGTCAACTCCCAATTACCATACCCAATGGAGAGGAACATTGAAATGAATAACAGACAATGGCAGACAAGATGCCAGGCTTGATCTGAACCATAGCAGACATGGTGTACACCAGGTCGAGTGCAGGATAACCTGCTGTTCAGCCAGGTGAGATAACGGTGAGAAATCCCATCCTTGAGAACAGTCATGGCCTGCAGCTTTCCTGTAAGAGCAGGAAGCAGCTCCTGAATCATTTACAAATAACCAAGGTTGACAACCCGACTTAGTGTTTTCTTATTAAAAATTAGTTAATGCTAACAGTTATATTTTATGGTTTGGATAATGTCATCCAGATTTTTTTACAGTCTTAAAACTCTTCAATCACCTAAAGAGAATACTGCCTTCACATGTATACTGCAAACGTGCACTATCTAAGGATGAAAACATTTTTAGATTTTTCATTAGAATCTTACAGCTTACCTTTTCTGCGTTTTTCAAGGTAGCCAGCCTTTAGAACAAAAGGAAGGTCCTGTGCTGGAATTGGAGGAAACTGTGCTCCTGTGGGAAATGGGGGAGAAAAAAAAAAAGCAGTGGGTAATCCATATTAGAAAACCAAATGCCAGATACCATTAGGTTCAGTGTACTTTTAATTACCAAAATTGCTTAAATCCGAATCTGATAGCCTTGTTTCATATCCATTCCATAGTCCCTTTACTACTGTAAATCTCAAGAGCAAAAAAAAAAAAATTCTGTACTCCTGTATCTTAATAGATTATTCTTCCAAAATCGGTAATATTCTGTAACTCTAAAGGGTGATACATTTTAATCTACATTCTATAGGGACAAGATGGAGAGGTTGGAAACTTCAAATAGATCATACAAGCTTCTTTATATTTATAGTAGATTAGCTCTTCAAGAATTTCAATGCATACTGACTCTTGCCGGTATATCCCTATTCCTACCAAGTAAAATATAAAATAATTTTTCCCCAAAATCAAATGCTAAAATTTGTTTCTCTGAGTCCATGGCAAATATTCTCTCTCCTTGGTTGTATTCACAGAGAAACCTTACAGACAATAAACTAGGTATGCTTTAGGTTTTTCTAGGGCACTTAAGAGTCCATAACTAGATAGATCTGATAGAACTATCATAAACAAATAGTGGGTCCCTACAAAAAATTTAAAGATTAAACAAAAAGTTAAGTCAATTAGAAATTGTATATTCATGGTCATAAATGATAGATTGCTCAATAATTTCTTAAGTGTACAATATTTTTATAAACTTCATTAGAAATATAATAGTTATCCTCAATTTTATTAGATCTCTAATAAGTGGAAACAACTAATCTAATGAAAGTTTCTATGAAATACATCCAATGGAAATGGTTTCAATATAGCTTAAGATAGAAAATGTGTGATAGGAAGTTTACTGCATACCAATGCATTGCAGAATTTTACCAGCTTTTTTTTTTTTTAATATCATGGGGATCACAATAGTTAACAGTCATACATATTTTCCCTTAAGAAGTAAAGATTAAAATTAAAGCACTAATTTCAGTTCCCTGATGGGTCAACATCACTCAGTAAACACAAAACAGTATCATTAAAATATATTTAAAACACAGCATTGATTTTGAAATGCACATAAAATTTTAGGGAAAGCCAGTGTAAATATTTGAAAAGCTGTTCAATAAATATAATCATGTTTCCTTTTTTCAAAATAAACTTGATCCATACAAAAGTATATAATATTTACTACAATATTTTGTACATAAAGTAAAAATCACATGCAGAAATTTTATCTGTGTGAACAAGTCCTGGTCAACAATTAGGGTAACTGCAGTACGATTTGTTCTCATTGAGAAATAGTCCCACAACCCTCTCACTTCCATTGGGCATAATAAATGCTCCTTATGTACAGAATAAATGCTCTCTAATCTTAAGAAGAAAATTTAAAGTATTCTTAAAAGAAATGAGTACCTTTAGTATAGCTTTCCACTTTAAAAAGTTGTCAAAAAAAAAAAAGGATGGGAGAGAAAAAGTGGGGAGAGGGGAGGGGAAGTAAGGAAAGAAGAAGAGGAGGTGGGAAGTTAGAATTTGCTATGACGAATATATACATAACCTGAGTCTTTGTTTAAAAAAAAATTTGATTACTTTTCCACCTGATAAATTGAAGTCATAAGCAATATTTATTCTCAATTCTAAATTCATGTTTCTAATATAAAATCTTTTATTTCATTCCTCGGGAGGGGAGAGGCAGTTTTATTTTTTAACTGAAATTTCATTTTTCTAAACCATTATCATTTATCCAATATCCAGGATTTGTTTAACAGCCATGTGAATCATTTTAAAAAAAAAAAATACATCAATAGTAATCCCTTTAAATACTTCAGATTTTTAAGTTCTTAGAAAAACCACTTGTTTAGCACCATAGACATATAAATACTTAATACTTTTCGATGGTAGAAATTAAAATTTTGTGATAAGATATAAAAAGTGGTTATTTCCCTTTTTAAAATAACAGGAATTCTCACATAGTTTAGACCTCATACCACTGTACCAACGATGATCAATAGCATGAAACCATTTAAGAAGATTCAGGTTGGTCCAAAGAATTAAGACTATACAAATGCAGGTGTAATAATGTAACCAGGCCCCGTGAACAAATTTCAATGACCCCTATATGATTTTTATAATCCTCTCCCTTAACTACCTACTTGACCTTTTGAGTTGTTTCACAGAAATGGTGGCTTCTCTGTAAGACAAAGGAGTGGAGATTCTGAAGGCCCCTGGACAGGCTTCCTGGTGCCCAGGTTCACCAGCCCCTACAACCTGCCCCAATGCACGAAGCCCCTTGTTAGTTACACCACGACCTGCCCCAAGGCATGTGGGCCCTCCTTTAAAAGCCCATGATTTCACTAGTTGGAGAAACGGATTTCAGGCAGCTTCTCCTGACAAGATACCCGTCACATAAAAAATTCCTTTCTTCCTTGGTAATCCTCTTTGCCTCAATAATTGGATCTTTGTGTCACCAGCAACTGGACCTAGACTGAAACCCCCTTCCAGTTTCAACAACAATAATACATGAAGAAAAGGAAGTGAAGGTGAGGTAAACCTATACGGCAGGCAACAACAAAGAGCTGCCAAACATTTGCCATACACCATCTTACATTATCTTACAATGCAACACAGCCAATTATACAACATTCAAGTGAATTCACAATTACATTATCAGCTCTGCTTCACTATCAAAATTCATACCCTTATCTTACAAATACGTTCTTCACTGGACCGTAGTCCTTTAGTATATAGTAGATATTCAGTAAATGTTAGCTTTTATTAATTATTACAATTAAGTATTATTATATGTTACTATAACTACAACTGTTCAAATGAATAGATGTTAATGTAAACGTAAGATTATGTTGCTCAGAGAACATTAGTCAGAAAGGAAAAAACATGATTCAGTAACTACACAAGTTGAGCATTGTAGTTATTTTTAAAGCAGTTAAAGATTGCTTTTTGGTTGAGTAGAAGGGGTTAATGAAGAAATTATATCCTAATTATGGGGAGAAAATAAGTTAACCTATACCATAGGCCAGCCTATTTATACTGCAGAAAATTACTACATGGCCTTGCTTAAGTGGCCACAAGTTTTCAGTATCCCAAGGAAATAGGTATAATATATACTGAGAAAGACTAGTTTTCTTTTTATAAAATGAGCATGTATTTCTTATAGTCTTACTTTTCCAAAGGATCTCAAAATATTAGACATTAAAACTAACACCCTACAAGGGTAATAACGAAGCAAGAAATGGGTCTTCTTTCAACTTGCAATCTGGGAGTCTAAAGCATTCCAGATGTTAACAAGGGCACAGTGAATTTAAATAAGTAAGTATGAAGTGCCTACTTGGTAAGATTTCCCAGCAATTCAGTAGGAAAAAGGCAGTAGTGGGATCCATATTTCCTTATAGTTAGGTTGGGATTTTATTCACAAGGCCACTGTTTTCAAAACATAAATGTGACTTGAAGCTTTTACCTTAAAACAAACTGTATATAGTAGACATAGTCTAGCAAGCTAAAGGTATGGATTCTAGAATTTGAAAAATGGAGAAGAGATACAAAGTATGAAAATCAATAACAAATTACCTAAAAACTAAGGTATTACCCAATGTTGGCAATTTTATTAAACTATTACTTTATCTTTTTTTTCTTGAATCTAGGATGTAAAACACTGGAATGCTTAAATGCCTGTAATGTATTTAAGAAACAAGTTTTATCTTTTAAAAAGTTTTAACTTTTAAAAATAACTATTTCAAAATGAAAAATAATTAAATTTCAGAGAAAATATGAACTCTTTGGCAGGAGGTATCATTTAGGCAAATTCAGGTGTTAGTTTTGGTTGGGTCTAAAATGAGTCAGCATTAACAGGGTAGGCAGTTACATTACTGTATATAGGATAGGGGAAGGCAGAAAAACAGGTCAAAAGCACAGAATGCTTTGCTCGGAACTCAGTCCCTAGAAAAGCATGGAAATTCCTTCAGTAGGAGAGGGAGTGAGGGCAGGAAAGAGAGAAGGAGGGAGTTGGGGGAGAGAAAGAGCTGCAGTTGGGAAAGAGAGGTCCAATCATCCTTTTTTTATATATACCTCTTTTCTCAAAATAATCTAAACAAACACTAATTCACAACTTTGTCCAGCACTGGGTGCCTCAATGTACTATTTCTGGGCCTTCTCCAACATTGACAAATCTCCTAATCCACTCCTCCCACCACACAACACGCATTGACTACATCCCAGTCTGACATCTCTTTAAATGTATTTATTTTTCTAAGACAATGTGAGGCATCACTTCCAAAGTGCAACTTAAAGTGAAAACTCTATTTAAAAAAAAATCTTCAGAAGTTCTAACTACTTAGTTCTGGAATTAACTTTTTATTCAGTTTCCTTTCTATATACTTTGTTCTTCATGTGGGACTATGAATAGGTGTCAAGGGATGTGAGTGATTCAGACACATTTTCAAAATAGACACATCTGTTTTTCATCATCCTTTTTATTTTTTTGATATGCAACTTTGGTGATCAATTTAAATGCTAGACTTCTAAGGAATCTAAAGCCTTATTTTTACTGTTTTACTGTTAATAAATCATTAAAACATTACGAGCTTCATTGCATTTATATCTTCATACTTTTACGGTTGTTCAATCTAGACTTTGTACAAAATTACTGCTAGGTTTCTGAGCTTCACCTTTTGCTGGCTTTAATTCCCTCTACTCTTTGGCATTGATATAGTTTTCAACATGAACACTAAACTTTTAACTGGTATAATTTTTCCTGCTACCTTTATGCAACTGAAGTTTCCTTTTCTCTTATATTGGAAAAGAAAGGAGGGATATAAAAAAGATTGTTATTACTTATAAGAATTTTCACTCTGAGTCAGGATCTTGGTCCATTCAGTCAAGTATTCTGTCACCACATGATATGACAAGTTTTCCTTGAACTGCAAAAAGTTAAGTTCTCCTCAATAATATATTATTTCTCTCAATTCATATGGATAAAACATCCATGAGTTTATCTAAACCTTTTAAAATTCTTCATTTTCACCTGATAGTTGGGATATTGAGTTCTCAAGATTGGCCACCTCCTGGGGGGAGACAGTGCTTTTATCTCTTCTAAACTCATGTGGCAAACTTCAAAAAATGCCTGGTCATTTTAGTATTTCCTGAATTTGGTAAATAGACCCATTTTTGAAAAACTATCTACCCATTTAATGATTGCTTTATATTTAAAACACATATTAGGCTTCAATTTTCCAAGAATACTATCTCATTTCTTGACAGCAATACCCTTTCCTACCCACCTGTGATTATTTTATTGTCTAGATTAACTTCTCCAGTTCTAGTTCATTTTTCTCAAAATGTGGTAACAGAATTGACGTACATGTTCAGGTGCCAACATCTCATAATGCCAATATAATCCCAATGCATTATAATTTTGTATAAAGGTTGAAAAATGCTTTCTGTTTTGTTTCCATTATCTTTCCAGATGATGTCCACTATCTTAATGACATTTTTGGCTAAAGGGTACGTTGGACACTTAGCTTTAGGAAATAGTCTATCGATAAGCCAGAGTTCCCAGAGCTATGACTAGCTCAGAACTCGTCATTCCATAAGTGCAGTTGAATTACATTTTCCTTCACACTTGCACATATAGACTTAGATGCCATCTTTCTTGCTTCTAGAGAGTAGGTAATAGATACAAAGATGCATGGGTATTGACACTTTGTTTCTTATTATTCTAAAAGGGTTTAAGTGCAAAAATTCACCAGCATATCTGCAAAGTAAAGAAACAAAAACTAAAGCATGATAAAAAAGACTATACATCAACAAGGGAGAGAAACCTAAACTTCACTTGAATATAAATATTAAATAAAGTGACTCAGTGGTATAGCAGATATCCAGAAGCTTAGTTTTATATTGATACTGACTTCAAGATCCACAGCATAGGTTAAAGAAGTCTATAATGAAAACCCAGTTCTGTAAATTTTTTACCTTAAACAGGTCACAGCCTCTCTGGGATTCAGTTTCCTCATCTAAAACCTGAAAAAATTAGGTTAGATCATCTCTGTAGCCCTCTCAATTAATTCTAGGACTCCATGAAATATATCTACACTAATATTTTCTTGTACTTTCAGTAACAAATGGCCAAGGTCCAAGATGGATTCAACTTTCCACGACATCAAATGTGGAAATTGTACACAACATATTTTTTGCAGAACTGGTAATTTCCTTTAGATCTAGCATAGAACAATTTTATGTCATTTCAAAGGTTCACTTTCTAGCTAGAACATTGGCCTAGAATATCTCTGAAAGAAAATAAATGTATAAATTAAATATTTTTCTTATTCTAATAATTCTCCCCTCCACAGAGGAAATTTGGAATTTGAAATCCTTTTATTGGTTTTTTTAGTGGCAAAAAGAAAGTACATATTCAACAGACATATCGAATAATAGCCTTTAAGAAAATAATCTCTGTAGTAACTCTGAAAGATGACTAATTATGTTACTTTAGCATAGTCCTTTCCCAGAACTTGTTTTCTTGCCTTGGCTGTATTACTTTCTTCGGAATGCATTAACCAATGGATACACTAGTACTGGTGATCTCTAAGGGTATCACAATATTTCCTTAAAAACGAAAACAAAAATGGCTGACACCATGATTTGACTCTAAGATGGTCAACTTCCAATTAGTAGAACCATAATAGAATTCCCAAAAGAGTTAAACCTTGGGAATAAGGCTTTAAAGGCTGATACAAAAGCCCGCAGAGTAATGCTGGAGCCAAAGCAGAGGTTTTAACTCACAGGTTTACCAACTGTTAGCCTCCTCCCTCCTTTGTAAAGTGGCAAGTCATTTTGAAAGCTACCAGGCAAAAATTGAACAGCCATTAGGATAATTCAAGTTTACCTTTATTTAACTCAACCTCATGAAATAAAAATTTCAAAATCCTCATGAGAATTTCCAATATGTCTTCGATAGGTCTATTTGGAACCGAAGAAGACAACAATAACATTTAATATTATTAGCTATATGCATGTAAGATATGTTCACGAATATGATCCAAAAGATTAAGGCTTTGTTCACAGATCAATCAAAAGCTTCTATTTTGTATCTTATTTATTTGTGGCTGCTACTAATTTTCATGGAAATCTACAAAAATATGTAAAATTCAAAAGGCAAGATTCCAGAATAATTAAGAGAAATCTGAAATTAAATGTGTTCATTAACATCCACTAAAATAATCAAGAAGTCACAGACCAAAAGTATGTGTGAATTATATTATCTATAGAGTCCAATTATTCTTCTCCATTCACTTAAAATTGCTTCTTTTACTTTAACATATGCTTAAGTGTATGACTCGAATATGAACTATCTTATTACATATCCGAAGATTGCTTTTTTTAGATAAATCTTTAATACAGGACTACTTTCCTTTTCTCATAAAATCAGATGTAAAAAAAAACTCTTTAAGATTTCTGGTTCTTCAGTCTAATGATAGACAACTAGGTATCACATTGTTATACTACATTAAACTTATTCCTTATAGACTTAAAAATATGGTTTTTATCTAAAAAAATTCCAGAGTTATTCATTTGCGGAAAACCTTATAAGAATCTCTCAATTATTTACAGGGATGATAGTATATCAACACACTGAATCAATCATTTAAAAATAAGGTTCACTATTAGAAATTTCACTTTTGAGACAAGAGTACTATTTCATATACTTATAAGACAGGGTACCCTCTGTGCTTTTATATTTTGGTAAAGGCTACTTTCTAATAACAGATATTTAGATTTCACAGAAAGAATTTAAATCAAATACTATCTACTACCTAGAGTAAATTTTCAGGTACTTTGTATCTGCCTATATCTTAATCATCTGCTCCGTAGCAAGAAAAAAATAAATTCATAAAAACGACAGCCTTTTTAAAAGTCTATGATGTACAAACACATTGAGAAAATGAGATACAACCTTAAAATGGAATGCCTGTTTCTCCTTAAGTTAAAAATAACTCTAAATATATCAAAATTTTCAGAGACTCTAAATATTATAAAATTAAATATACACAATTATAAACTGAGTTTTAATTTAATGCTCTTCTTTACCACAATAACGGTGTGACTTAGCAAGTGATTAATACTTGATCTCATTAAGCTTTAGTTTTCAAATCTTTGAATGTAGGTAATAAGAGGGCACACACCCTATGGAGAATTACTGTGGGGATTTAGTAGGATGCACTTAGCCCTTTGAGAAGTTTTAGTTCTTATTATTAAATGGCAACTCAAATTTGCCACAAGTCCATTGCTCCACACACAAGAAAACAAGAAAGCTGAAAAGATAAACTGCCAGAATAAAAACAGGAAAATTAAACATCTTTTCACAATACTAATTTCTTTCCACTTAATAGATATTTGGGGAAAAAAATCTGATGCATGAAAAAATATCTGATGGTATTATAAATAGTAAAGATTAGTATAAATGAAAAGAAACAATTAATTTGTTAAAAAAAATCTACTGGTGCATATTATGTACTAGGCCCTCTTCTAAATATTACCTAAAGTAGGCAACTAGGAAAAATAAACTTAACTTCATCAAACATTTGTTGAAAGAGGCTGGGTATGGTGGCTCACCTGCAATTCTAGCATTTTGGGAGGCCAAGGTGGGATGAGTACTTGAGCCCAGGGGTTACCAGCCTAGCAACATAGGTAACCCTGTCTCTACAAAAAATTTAAAAATTAGCCGGGCATGGTGGCGCACTCCTGTATTCCCAGCTACTCAGGAGGCTGAGGCAGGAGGATCGTTTGAGCCCACAAGTTGGAGGTTGCAGTGAGCTATGATGATGCCAGTGAACTCAGGCCTGGGCAACAGAGCAAGACTCTGTCTCTAAAAAAAATTATAATAATAATTGTTAAAGGCATTGTTTTAAAAAGTCAAATAATTTACGAATAAAATGTAAAGAATAATAATTAATAATAGGTCTTAACTTCTTTCTTCCTTACCCATGCTATCTCTATATAAAACACAACCTTTTTCATATCTCCACACTATAAGCTTTAAACATCTCTTTTTCAGTGGCATGATTACAAATATCAGCATGGTTCAATGAGGTAATAACTGCAACAGTTAACATTTGCTGAGACTTTACCATGAGTTAAGCATGGTACAGCCATCATCTCATTTCATTCTCATATAACCCTAACAGGTAAGTATTATTAACTGCATGTTACCAATGGGAAATCAAGGTCACACACAATGAGTGGAGCCAGGACCCCAAGTCTATCTGCCTAAAAAGCCCATTTTCTGAAATGCCATGTTCTACTGCTGATAAAATAAATGAATGCCATCCATAGACACTGTATAAGACAACATCATTGAATTACTTTTCTATGGCATTAAAGTAATCACTATTATTTAAGATTAATTCTATAAAAGCAAAATGATATATTTAAAAATACTATGCATTTAAAATTCTGTAGTGCTTGTTTCATTTTCTACAAGATTTTAGGTCAATTTTGCTTCTAAGAATGTATTTCTAAAGACTTCCATTTTGGTTTAAAAATACATACACACAAACATGGAACAAATGGGAAAACTGATACTCATGGAAGGAAAAGGAGGTTCTTTTTGTATGCAGATTCCTCTAGCAAACTGTATAGAAATAAGAAATGAATATAATTTAGGCTGAATTCTTTAGTTCCTTTCCACTCACCTATGCTCTATTTTCACACAGGTCATAGGGCAGTTCTTTCATTGATTTATTCATTTTTATAATTGTTTTATGTTGTGCATTTTAAACCATAAATTTTAAAAATTATTTTCAGAATATGAATATTTTATAATTTATAATAGTCTTAAATTCATTTTCATGCACTTATTTTTCCTATTCCGTGTACAAAAAGTTTAGAGCCATTAATAACATAAGGTCATATATGAAGTATCTGAAATAGGAATATGCAGTTATAATGTCTTCTATATTGTACAGTCTAATATGTTTTTGTTTTTGCCTTGAAGAAAGAACAGGTACATAAACAACTATCATTTTATCTCCCAAAAGAAACTTATTAATGAGACGTGGTGAAAATAAGTTTAAAAAAAGTGATAAATGTGTAGCTTGACAATTATCAAACATGAAATTATTTTATGACTAAATTAATAAGAAATAAACATTGTTAAATTAAGGCTTTGACTCTATTCATAGTCCTACACTGATGATTTGATTACTAAGTTGGGCTTGATTACTAAAGCAAGTACATTCCCAAACATTCTTTGTGCTTTAGCATTCATAAATAAATAATATGTCTATTTCTATTTAAGAAGGAAACTCCTTAATTTTTATTTAAATCAAAAAGTCCTTGGGATTTCCTCTCTTCTGTCATTCAAAGTAATTATCATGCTTTGAAGTTTTATAAACATTTTCTTTAAAAACACGTGTGTGTAATCTTTCTACCCTCTCTCTTAACACACACACATACACACATGCATGCGTACAATTTGTCTTCCTTCCATCTAAAACTAGAGGTTTTTGGCTGGGTGTGGTGGCTCACGCCTGTAATCCTAGCACTCTGGGAGGCCAATCGAGGTGGGAGGATAGCTCGAGGTTGGGAGTTCAAGACCAGGCTGAGCAAGAGTGAGACGCCGTCTCTACTAAAAATAGAAAGAAATTAGCCAGACAACAAAAAATATATAGAAAAAATTAGCCGGGCACGGTGGCACATGCCTGTAATCCCAGCTCCTCAGGAGGCTGAGACAGAAGGATCGCTTGAGCCGAAGAGCTTGAGGTTGCTGTGAGCTAGGCTGACACCACGGCACTCAAGCCCCGGCAACAGAGCGAGACTCTGTCTACAAAAATAAAATAAAATAAAATAAAATAAATAAAACCAGAGGTTTTTCCATAACTCCGTTTTTTCAATATAGGTATGAAATTCACACATTTTTACCTACTATTATTACTGTTAACATACTGCCTTCTTTTCCCCAAAAAGCATTCCACAGGCATTTGTACAGATACATTTAGTGAGGAAAATTAAAAGCAAATAGGAGATATTAGCATGTGTATACACAAACACAAAAAGGGTGGGGAGGGGAGAGTGATAAAGCAATACTTGTATAGAAAAATATGAATATTAGGGGAATTGGGGTGAAAGGTATATGGGAATTCTTTGTACTATTCTTGCAATTTTTCTGTGTCATTATTTCAATTTTTAATCAAGACAAAACTATGAGTCAGGGTGGAACACAAAACAAGTTGGAAATACAAAGTCATTTACACTTGTGAGGAGTGGGCCAAAATTCAGTTATAAGCTTTATAACAACCAACATGAAGCAAGAAACACAATAAACTGTGTGAGCCATTGCACATAAGATAAATACAGATCATTGTTCAGGGAAGAACGCACAACTATTCCTGGCTCCTGGCACTGAAATGAGAAAGAAATTTCTTCCACGCATTCTCAATGTCCTCAATAACATTTTTATGGTATATAAAACAAAAGTTTCATAGGGCTGTTTTGTATAACATCATTCATACTGAGCCAATAGACCAATGCCAAAGCAAAATTCAGTAAAAGCAATTCTACAGAGTGCAAAACCAGGCAGCTAAAGTATATAGCTCCCAAACAACTTTGTTAAACTCAAGGATAAGATCATAGAATATCCACACGAATAGACACCCTGCACATTTGCAGACAACCTTTCCAAACTACTGTTTGCCTTGTTCATACTTTTGGTAAATATTAAATCAAGTAGAAGCTATGTTTTCTGCAAGAAGCTAACACCTCTTTAATGTTGCTGCTTAAGTCAAGAGCCATATCCTTTAACAAGCAGCCAAGCTGGGGGTAAAATTAATACACACTTACTCATAAATTTCCATATAAATTTATAAAGTTTAATAGCTTTGCAGGGATATATGCCTGGATGAAGATCACCTTAACACACAAAAAAATCAGCAACTGGCCTATAAAGTTCTAACTCAGTACCAAGACAGTTTCAGCCAATAAAAATTTTAAGCACATGCCTACTCCATATTAACAAAACATCCACAGAGCAACATATGACTGAGAATAATAAAATTCCCAAATCTACTCTTCAGTATGAAGTGGTAACCATACATACAACTGGGTAACTAAAAGAATTACAAAGCACTGTCATCTATATAACTGAGTAAATTACTAGAGAATATGTACGAAAACTTCAATACTGGAACAGTTAATGTGTGGTGGTTCTTTTCCTATTGCCAGAAAATAAAAGCATACCACAGGCTTAATCCTTTTTCTGATCCTAAGCTTCAAAGAGGAATACTGTTAACAGGCACATGTGAGACTGGCCAGGGAGACAGACATAGACATTCATGTGGTACTTACAATACCAGGCTAAAAGACTGTGCTCACTAGCATATCTTTTTCACTAGACTTTGAGCAAGAGGATCATAAGGCAGTGGTTTTGAAAGTTGAGTGTGCATCAAAATGACCAAAGGTACTTCTTTAAAATACAGAAGTACAATTTTAAAGTAAACTATCTATGTTGCTCAGAATGGCATATTTAAACATTTATTTTGTTCATAGATTTATAAAATATGCTTTAAGATAAAATAAAATTCACAAAATAAAAAGAATATCAATAGACGGATAAAATATAGTTTTGCAATCAGCACAACATTGAAAACAGAAGGGAAATGCCAGGCATATAAATGATCATGCAAATGATAATTTTTATTTATACATTACCTAACTTCTGAATCATTGAAATAATTTTACAAACATTCAATACATCTTTCACAGTGGTCATGCATGAGAGAGACTGTCATAATATAAAACAGCATTAAGCAGCCAGTTGCATACATCTGTTCATTCATTCATCAAACAGCTACTGAGTAGCCAATGTGTGCCAGGCACTGTGATGGGGCAAGAGATGCAGTTACAGTCCTCGCTTTGGGGAAGCTTGTGATTATGCGCCGTTCCCTGCTGAAGAAGGGATTCAAGAAACCATTGCGAAAGAGAAAGAGAGGCAAGGCAACAGTAAAGGGCTGTCAGAACTGACGAGCGAAGGGGTCATCCTTACATTTATTTCCCCCTTTAATATCTATTTTCACAGTTAATAACACTTCATTGCATTCCTAAACTTTATAACAACCAACACGTAGTAAGAACTATTAATACGATAAAGAGAAAAAAGAAATTGGGACGGAACATACAGTATAAAAAGTACCCACTTTTAGCCATGTGATTTTAGCATAGTTTTCAAAAACAAGTATCCATGATGTAAAAAAAAGTCAAGTGCCAAATACAGAAGCTGATATTTACTAGGCGTGCGTCATCAGAAGGCAATCCGGTCACGTGTTTACTGTATGGATTATCTCACCCGGGGTTCACAAAGCCGACGTGGCCCCGTCACCACCCATGGTCTCCTTTTCTCCCAGTTAAGAGTTGTCCTTACCAGGAGGTCAGGGAGTAGGAACGTCCTGCTGTGCTCCTGGCCGCTCTGCCCCTCCGCGAGGAGAGGCGTCTTTCCCTCAGCCGTGGCGTATCGGTTATACAGAAATACCACTTAGGGAAACAGTCTTCAGGAGAGCCTAGATGAGCTCATGCAGTCTCATCACTCCCCAACTTGCCCTTCAAGTTCTACTTCAGTTTGATAAGGCTATAAATGCAGCATTGGCTCAGAGGGTCAGGAACAGAGTCAATTTCAGGGGCTCTCTAAATACGTACAGATTCCACGATAATGTGTGGACTTTTGTGTTGAATGATGTTGAATTCAGAGAGGTGACAGAACTTATTAAAGTGGATAAAGTGAAAATTGTAGCCTGTGATGGTAAGAATACTGGCTCCAATACTACAGAACGAATAGAAAACAATAGCTTTTTTATGCCATCCTCTGTTATTATTTATCACTTTTTGAAGAGAAGCATAGAAGAGACTTTTTAAAATTTACTCTAGCATTGCAGAAATGACTACACTGTGTTATATGAAAATTCCAATAGAAAGAAGCTTGTAACTCTGTAGCCTCTTACCTTTATCATACACCATGAAAAAACACAACTTTTTAAAACGACAAATCAAAAATTGTTGCCTTCCTAAGAACATTCTTTAATAAACTCATTTTAAAACTTGAAAAAAAAAGTTGTCATTATCAGAACAATTTCACCACTAAAGTTTGACTTTCTGATTTAAATTAGAAATGTCAAAATTAAAACTTTAAAAAAGAAGCTCATGGAATATTAAATGGAAAAAAATGTTGGCTAACAATATGCAACAACTGGTACAACTTCATGTAAACAGTGCTGTCCAGCCACACCTGAACATCACACCAAGAGCAGTTCAGTGTGGTCTCTCATGTGCACTGTAAGGCCCTGGCAGGTAGCTCAGGGGAGATTAAGGTAATAAAGTCTGAACTCTGAATCTGTAGTTTGCTCATAAATATTTGAAATATATCATGATCTCTTGAAAATATGGAAAATACTTAAAATCCAAAAAAAATGCATCTTATTAAAATTCCATATGAATAAATAACACAAGTTATTCCAAATCAATCCAGATATGGTAAAATCCTATAAGATATTCCATTACATGTTTCTTTAAGAATTCAGCTATAATTAAATCATGTCTGAATAGACCATGATGTATATTCTCACTGGAAAACAAAATTTACATATATAATGCTTTATTTATCTTCCTAATATTAAGATAGTAAGTTACTAATTAAATTGATTAACTCAATTGCCTCCTTCAGCTGGATAGCTCTAAGTCTCATGCAAGACTCAGTTCCAATGTAGTTTTAAAAATACAAAAATACCTCAAATTAGAGGAAAGAAATAACTCATAAATTCCTCAGAGGATGCTGAATTATAGAAACGCAATACTTGATCCAATAATTTCTCACGAACCAAAAAAATCAGGTATGGTATTGCAATTCCACACATAGATAAGAACTGGTATAATCATTAACTTATCAAATGATGACTTTTTCAAGGGGTGTCTATGAGAGAAGAGATTTGCATGCATATCACACTTGATAAGGAACTGCAAATTAATAAGAAAAAGATAAATGTTCAATAGAAAAACAGGTAAAGAATATGAACAAAAGCAATTCATAGAATAAGTACAAAGGTGAATAAACATGAGGAAAGATGAGCATTTACTGATTTGTTGTCTTTCCCCCAGCTCTCCCCACCTCTATTAGAATGTAAGTTCCGTGAGTTCAGAGACCACAACTGCCTTGTCCACGGCTGTATTTCCAGTGCCTAGATTAGAGCCCGGAATACAGGAAGTGCTTATTAAATTTTGCTGAATAAACAAGCAAATAATAAACAAACCTCACTAAAACTGAAAAGAACACACTAAAACAGTATACTAGTTTTTAACTTATGAGACTGGCAAAAACTAAAAAGATCAATAACAAACATCAAACAGTGAGGAGGACAGGAAGAGACGATACTTGCACGCACTACTTTGGGGAGTGTAACTTCATACAGCTTTGTGGATGAGAATTTGACAATACCCTCAGGATCCAACTCCTGAGAATCCATCCTACCAAATAAAGTACAGGTACATAATGGTGTATGAAATGGAATATTCACTGAAACACTATTTGTGATAGCAGAAAAATGGAAAATGTCCAGCAAGAGAGACATTATGAAACCATTTTAAATAATGCTATAGATATATGTGTATTAATATGGAAAGATATATACTAATGCAGAAAGATGTCCATGATACTTGGGTGAAAAACATAAATATCAGAATAATATAAATAGTGATATACCATTTTTTAATTTTAAAAAATCTGATTCATAATTTTTTCTAGTATATACATTCATACAACTCAAAAAAGTCTGGAAAAACATACAGAACTATTAGCAGTTCTTATTTCTAGGGATTATTTTTCTTTTTGGCAGGGAGAAACAACTTTTTCTTTGTTACAAGTATGTATTACATTTAAAAATTTACATAATATAATTTTTAAAATGAAAAACAAAGAAATCCAGGCTTTTAAGTAATTTAAATTTAATCAATTTATATTATTAAAATCATAGCCAGAAAAATGTTACCCATTAATCGACAAAATTTAATTTAATCAATATAAGTATAGTTTTATCATACAATAACACAATTTGAAAACAATCTTCCCAACTTATATGAAGGCACTACTTTGAGAATGTCAACATAGCTGGCTATTCTGCAAATAGGCCAAGTCCCATGTATCCGCACAAGTTTTCATTCTGCCTGGAATATGCCACTCCCTCACCTTTCTGCGCTTATTCACCCCTCACCACTATCACTGCCTAGAAAGCTTCCAGCTCACCCTTCAAAACACAACTCAACTCTCTGAGAGTTGAGCCTTCTTGCTGTGACGTAAAGAAGACATTTGCAAGAAAACTGATTTCTTTTAAAAATTAAAGGAATATATTTTCTCTGACATAGATAATTCTAATTATTGCTATTGATTTTTTTGAATCATAAAAAATCACTTACACAAAATAGTCATTAATTTTTAATTATCCAGATTTTTCTACATTTTCTAAAAATCTCCACCTGCTTACAGAAACACAGCCAAAGGCTTCAAGACAAACCCTGATCTGGGAAAAATACTAATAGATTTTTGGAATTCCATATGGACTGGACATGTCCTTGTTTAGAAAACTAGCATTCATGACAAATTTTAAATTTTTTCAAAATGAAATGAATCTAGATTTGTTGATATTACAAAAATAACACAGTAATGTATTTTTCGCTGTTTCAGCTTAAATGCCCTTAAACTGATGTCAAAATATGCATAAAAATAATCGTACCAGGCTATAACTGGTATTCTAAATTCCATCTGGGAAATGAATTTTACGGCTATCCCATAAACTTCTAAAATCCTTAGAAGTTTTAATAGATATGCTGACACAACCTTAACCGTAACAGTGCTAGCAACTGCTGCTATAATAAATCTGTCAGTTTCTATAATGCCTATGACAAATCCATTAATATGAATGTACACCTCACATAGAGCACTACACAGCAACTGCACAGGTTATGTCATCCTCATTCTGAGTAGCAAGCCAGTAATCAATATTTGTGAAAGCAGCAGCTAATCCTTTGCAAAATCACTGGTTCAGTGATGGAAGAGTTTGCTCAATCCACACAGTTAATCCCTCTTCATCTGCTTGAGCCCTCTATTTATCCCAGCCTCTTACAGTGCTAGCCGTGGCAGATTAATACATCTCCACACGCTAAACATGACCTGACAATTGACACAGGATATTGCTGGCAGGATAAGCTCTACAAACACTGGCCTTTTAAAAAGGAAGCTTAAAATTAACATTCAGAAACCCAAAGTTTACAAATAGGCTCACCACTATCCCTTCCCAACTCCAGTCACCTGATTTATTGAACTTACTTTTCCTGGGAAATACATCCATATTTTTCGTTTGAACCAGTTTCATGGCTGATTCTAGAATGATTATTCGTAAAGCATGTATTGTTATTCATGCTTTAAATATAAGAAGTTTACCTTTACTTTAAAGAAGCATATACGTAGAGAATCATTTGGAGAATTCTTATGTGTGGAGTAAAAGTGACTATTCTCAGCTATTTCAAAGTTCTACATTTGAAGATAATCTCAACAAAAGCATTTTAATGCTTAAAACAAAGCTTTGAGTGAAAAAAAGACGTTTTCACACTGAACAGTGATTAACGATACTATAAATAAAGCGCTCTGTGCTAAAAGAAACAATATTATAAAGTTATAAAATAAAAACATTTAATCATCCTTTACAATTAGCTGATATGACAGATCCTTCTTTAGGAATATATTAAATTTTACTTAAAGACCCCACATAAATTTCCTTAACAGAGTTATTTCAATTCAGATATTCCATGCATCCTTAACTGAGACTATTTGAAGAAAAAGAAAATGCAAATTCATGTCAAATTAAAAGTAAAAAGTAGGCCTAGAGAGAAAAATTATTTCTTAATCGAAAATATTGAACAAAATTAATTTTTAAAAAAGACAACATAAACAACTCCTTTATATATGCAACTTCTGGTTACAGTAGTCCCCCTTTATCCATGGGGGATACTTTCCAAGACCCCCAGTGGATGCCTGAAGCTGTGGATAATACTGAATCCTACATATACTATGTTTTTTCTTATATGTACATACCTATGATAAAGTTTAATTTATAAGTTAGGCACAGCAAAAAATTAACAATAATAACAAATAATAAAATAGAGCAATTATAACAATATGCTCTAATAAAAATTAAGTGAATGTCATCTCTCTCTCTCTCTGAAAATATCTTATTATACAATATACTCACCTATTTTGGGACTGTGGTTGACCATGGGAACTCAAACCATGGAAAGCAAAACCTCAGATAACAGGGCCTACTGTGGTTGTGTCTAATTTAGGTAGAATATCAACCAAGCTATTAAATCTTGTACTGTTCATTCCTCCTGAGAGGAAGAGGAGGCCACAGGAAGGCTGAGAAGGAACAGTGTGAGAGGATCAGGAGAGAACCAACCATCCGACCAGAAGCTAAAAATGTACCGAGTTTTAGAAGAGAAATGTCAGTAATATCATTTGCTTCAGAAAGGCCAAGAAAGAAAAGTACGAGAAATTGTTCCCTGAGTATGGAAATTAGGAGGTGACAGTGACCTTGCTGTGATATTGGGGAAGATGTAGTGTGGGCAGAAGCTAGTCTGTAGCAATTAGGGAATGAAATGGGAGAAAGTGGACCTAGGAAGACATAACTGATCTTTAAAAAAAAAAAAAGAAAGAAAGACTAGTAGTGAAAGGGAGAAGAGAAGAGACAAAAGCCAGATAGGAACACATTTCCAGTTTATTTTCTAATTCAATATTTGTAGCAATATTCCCTATTGCATATCAAATTACACTTTAATGCAACACTTAGTCTTTAAAATAACTAAAAGCCAACATTCCAGTTTAAAAATCTAATAATTCTTAACTTTATTTAGTAATAATAAATGCATACGTAATGCTAAAAAATGAAGAGGTTAAAAATGATAACTAGTATTTAGAAATTTATTGTGACATCTCTAATTTAATGCAAAAATGTCTTTTATGGTATGTTGCATACTTTAAGAATGCAATCTTAAAATTTAATAGCTTTATCAGATATTAAGCAAAATCATTTGCTAGTCAGTTGAATTTGCTATGAAAAGAATTAAATATATTACCAAATCCTACAAGACAACTGGCTCTAATTAGCCTTACTGAAGGAAGCTGATGCACAGAATGAATAAAAAGACAGTAATACTAGTTCAATATTATAGGTAATCTGTCCATGTCAAGAATTAGATAAGTAGAGAAGTTTGCCAGCAGCTAAATTTCAAAACCCTTTTGAACTATAAAAATCAGTTGGAGGCCACAGTCACGTTTGCTATTTCATACCATCTTGAAATAGTGATATTCCCCTGATAATTTAAATTATCATATTGCAAAGTTCAATTTATTCATAACTTTTAAAAAATACATCTATTGAACAAACTATATACTTCCTCGTGTTGAAATTTTAGGTCTATTGCTCATTACCTTTGAACCTCCTAACGAAATCGCTTAAGACTTGAGAAGTACAATTAGTGTTCTCTCCCATGTAAGCACATACACACATATGTAAAATGTGTGCATGTGTGTATAATGTGCTCACACACAAATACTGTGCAATATATCCTAGAGAAGCTAATGCCTGCCTTTTTACTTCAAATCATAGTGATGCCCATAAAAAACTCATGTTCTTCAAATACAACTAATTATTCCAAGAAACAGTAAATATTTTTTAAGGTGAAGGTAACTGAATGTTACACAAGAAAGTAAATTTATAACTTCTTCCAAAAAGCTTTCAGATTCTTGCTCAGACACCTAAGTAACCAATATCATAAACTTGCAACCCAATTCCCCAAGGTTATATGCATAGCAAGAGAACAAACTAATACACACACAGATTCCAATATATAACACTGGCTTCATTAACAATATATTTTATCTGAACTAACCTGCTAGTCAGGCATTAGTTTCTTCTTTAGGACATAATGAGAAAACAGCATAATGTGTGTCACTGGTCAACTGAACTTTACATATTCTAAAGAAAATGTTATCTTCAAGTCTGAGACCTCAGGTTTCTATATAAATATTTTCATTTTTCATTTATATTTAAATAACACCAAATATTTACTTGCTGGAATATCGGTAAAGACATTTTTCTTGTGTTTTTTAGTTTTATTAATAAAACCAAAATTATTGAGATTTTCCATATAAGAAATTTTTTTTTTTTAAAGCGATGGGGTCTTGCTCTGTCACCCAGGCTGAAATGCAGTGGCATGATCATAGCTCATGGCAATCTCAAACTCCTGGGCTCAAGTGATCCTCCCACCTTGGCCTCCCAAAGTGCTGGGATTACAGGTATGAGCTACCAGGCCCATCCCACATAAGAAACTCTTTTAAAAAGAAATTAAGCAGTCACATTGAAGGTGATCTAGCAACACTATAAATGTCTTTGTAGACTCAGACATAAGAGATCTAAAGTCTGAATTTTTTATTTTAGGGAATCACAAAATATAAAGGCCCTCCAAAATTTTATATAAAGCTCATCCCATTATTATGGCTCAGTACACCATATCATGATGATTTGTCCCATCACTGATGATGTTAATTTTCATCACTTATTTAAGGTGATAAGTGCCACATTTCTCCATTGTCACATTCCTATTTTTCACTTTATAAACAGTAAGTATCTACAGGAAGATACTTTGAAATGATGTAAATATCCTGTACTTTCTTAAACCTTCACCCACTAGTTTTAGCATTTATAGATTTAGAATTCACAGATTCTTGCCAGAATTAACTATTGTCATGTGTCACTTGACCATGAGGATACACTGTGAGAAATGTATCATCAGGTGATTTCGTCTGAGAACATCATAGGATGCACTTACACAAACCAAACGGAACAGCCTACTACACACCTCGGCTCTGTAGTACAGCCTATTGCTTCTAGACAAACCTGTACAGCATGTAACTGTACTCAACACTACAGGCAGCTGTAACACAATGGTAAGTGTTTGTGTATCTAAACATAGAAAAGGTACAGTAAAAATACACTATTATAATCTTATAAAACCCCCGCTGTACATGTGATTCATCGTTGATCGAAACATCATTATGCAGCACATGATTGTTATTTCTATCATGATCACAGATGGTGATGTTTCCAGCCTTTTTTTAAAATAAAAACTCTTTACTTCATACAAGAACACCAAAAGCTAGAAAAAAGATAGTAGTTCGGAAACTGAATAATTTAGAAAGAGAAATAGTTGATTCTTGCCCTGGTAGACTCTGCAAACACGACTTGAGGTGCATGTGTGTGTATAGGGGTGTGTGTATATGTGTGTGTGTGTTAATATTTTTGTAACCATCTAGCAACCAGGTACAGTACCTCATTGTGTATATATCAAGAACAATTGTGCAATAAAAAAATAGCAATAGCCTAGTCATCTGAAAAAACAGATCAGGAATCAGAAGACTACTCCTGTTGACCCCTAAACTTCATTGTGGATTCCCAGGTGATTCACTCTTTCTAGACTTTACTTGTAAAGTAAGAGGCATGGACTAGAAAACTTATAAGCTTCTTTCTAACTCTAGTATTCTACATTTTAATAATACTAAAATATGTTGATTTATGCAAAGACGCTTTCTAAAATCTGATCTTTACCACCTTGCTTTTATACATGTCAGAGAAAAAAACGCTAAAACTAGAGGCAAGTATAATAACTGTTTAGGTAAGGCCTACTTAATAATATTTCAAAGAAAATAAAATCATGCCTCCTCTCAGGAAACTTCTGATTATGATTTATAACACAGAAGTCATTTTATTACATTGTTTATATTAAATGGTACAGATTTCATCCAACAAAAGCAGAGGAAGTATTGTTTCTGTGAGATACGTGCTATAACCTGTTACTATGCCAACTTATCCCTAGGTATGGCTAGTGATAACAAGGAATTTAGATGATAATCAGTTTAGGACCTAAGGACTCAAGCCGAAAGGTACACCAGCCTACTCAAATCAAAGAACTGGTTCCTAGAGCTCTTCTCCCAGACTGGACAGACGAAACAAATCTGAACAAACTTAGCCTTGATGGCTTAAAGTCGTCAAGTAGAATTCATGAATGAAACATGCCTACTATACATCTAGTGATAACCAGGTCACGTAATTGATATTCACAAAGTTATAGTGAACTTGTGATGCCAGTGGGTAGGTACAAAATCTAGGCTGAAGTCACTGGGCATATGTGTATTTCATATAGAATGTGTGCATGCCTGTGTGTAATGAGTAGAAAAGTGTATGAATATTTATAAGATAAATATTTATGTATTTACTAAAATGGAATACATTTTCATATCTATGTGCCATCTCTTTTTATGTTTGCAACTTAATATTTACTTTCTTCACCTATAAAATGGGAATTTACAAGTCGTTTGTGAATAAATGTACAAACCTGACAAAAGCACCACAGGTGTAGATTTTGAAAACAATTATAATTACTGTGTATAAAGCAAAAATCAGTATCTGTATGGAAACGATCAAAGTAAAAGCTGAAGCACTTTTATGCAGGTCATTCTTTCAATATGTGGCAAAAAGACGACACCAGAAAAACAGCATGAGAAAGTTGTATTTGCTAACAAATAGGTTTGGGGACATGCAGGTTTGGGCATAAGCTACTTGAGGGCAAGACCACTCAGGTTTTATTCATCTCCCTATTTCCACTGCCTGGAACATAATTATTCAATAAGCGCATGTTGAATAAATAAGTTATTAAATAAAGATATGTATTACAGGGATCATCCTTTACACCCAAAGATTAGCTTTACTTTTCATGTTCAATGATAACAACCTTGGTGAGCCATAAAGGCAAATTATGCCCTCGGAAGAAAATAAAACTGTCATTAAAGTCAGTAAGGACCATGTAAATATCAGAAAACCAAAGCCTATTGAATTTTTTGTATGCGGCACTTTACAAAGCACTTGGCAAACATTCAAACAACCAGCCAGAGGAAATTCCAAGTGAAACTCAATCCATGTGAGTTTGTTTTGTGAAAGCCAAGTATTTTTATGGCATGTAACTTTAACTGGTGGCAGATATAAAATATCACTTTATAGTTATACTACATGTTCATTCAGTTGTGCATAGAGTTTAGGATATTTAATTAATAAACTTTTAACACTAAGAGGAAATTTTATACTCTTATAATGCTGGGTCCAGTGAGATTGCTTACCCTGTTCTACCCACCTATATGCAGTTTTTTGTTTTTAGTTTTTTATTTATTTTTTATTTTTTTTTTAGAGATGGGGTCTCTCTCTGACGCCCAGGCTGGAGTGCAATGGCGATCGTAGCTCACTGCAGCCTCAAACTCCGGGACTCAAGTGATCTTCCCGTCTCAGCCTCCCAAGTAGCTGGGATTACAGTTGTGAGCCACTGCGCCCAGCTATGCAGGTTTATTAGATAAATCCACTGATGGTCTTCACGATCCAGTCTGTTACCTAAAAAACATATCCCCATGTGGATGAAGACAAGATATTCTCCAGAAATACACTCTGCATGGTTTAGGGCTTAGAGTCACTTTAAACTCTCCAAACAGGCTAATTCGGGCATGTAATTATGTAGGTCCACAATTAGCAGCCACAAACATCACTTCATGTACCCTTACTATGTCTGCTACAGATTGGCTAAGGACACCAGAAGAAAGGAATGAGACACCATTTTACATTTCTCTCTTCCTGTCTCCCCACTGAGGATATAAAGGTGAAAACCCTCCTTTTTTTTTCCATTGTGGGTTATCTGAATTGAGATTTATTGCCCTTCAGAATCAGGATGAAGGCAAGATAATTTGTATAAAGTTAGCGTGCTCCTTGGGTATTTCTTGGCATGCTATAGGCTTTTCTTAGTTACGTTTGTTCTGTATCTTCTAGCTAATACATTTTCAAAGAAGTAGCAACAAACACCAGTTTAATAAAGTGATTCTGTAATTGGGCAGCAGAAGAAAACGCTGGGCACCTCCCACAAATTTCTCCCTTTTCCTTCCGCATCTAAAATGCATAACTTGAATTCCCGAGAACTTTATTTCAGAATTAAATATAATCTTTTTATGTAGTCTCCATCCCACATCAATAAGGCATAATTGTCATTATTCAATGAACAATAAACATTTATTACTAACCCAGTATATGTCAAGGACCGTGCTAGCCCCTGTGGGGACACAAAAACAAAGACAACATGGGTTCTGTCATTATCTTATATCTTAGCTCATTTCTTGTATGTGAAAAGTGACAACGTGATGAAACAATAACCATAAGTGCTGCAGAAGCTTAATACACAAACTGAATCAAATGCAACTAAAACACCAATACCTGGGGGAAGGCTACTGTAAGGTTAAGACAATAAGGTATGACAGCCCAGTGCTGTCAGGAAAGGCGGGGTCAAAGAATTATCACTCATAATGCTTCTTTTCTTCCTCCTGCACTCCAATTTTTTTACAGGTAAAATCAGACTCTAAAAGCACATCAAGGGCCACTTTGAAGAGAGAAAGTTCTCAAAGAGAGTAATATGCATCTTGAAAGGCAGAAAGGAGGGGAGAAATGATTCCAGCTTCTTTGCCCTGCTAAAATGTGGTGTCAGTGGAAGAAAGGACAAAACCAAGTTATATACATGCATATAGATCCCTATACGTATGTGCTACCAGCCAAAATTCTCTCTCCTGTGAGCAGCCAATCCCTTACCAGTTCAAAGGCTCCTTAGTTCCAGGTGACCAACCTCATTCGCTCTCTCCCAAAATAAAGAGAATCATGCCACCACTTCTTTTGCCAAAGCCTAATAAGCAAGCAATAATACCACTCTAAAACGTCGGGTTTCACGATATGCTACAAGTAGTAAAACACTGTGGTGCTGATTCAAATTCTAGCTCAGAGAGAACAGGCATAACACCAAAACTCTGGATAAGATTTTTTTTTTAGCCCTATTGAAAATTTTTTGAGTTACATTAGACTGTACTGCAATAAAAAAGAGCAGGCTGGTACTACATGCTAAGACCTTATATATTACTGTCTCTGGTGAGTAAATGGTATCATAGCACACGTGTTAATTTGGAATAAAGAGGTACTAATTCTTATTTTAAAAGGACATTTTTAAAGTCAGGATACCAAAGACTATCACAGCCATTGACTAAAAATTAATTTGCAATGATTACGGTCATTTTTTGTTTATTAGGTTTTGGGCACAAGGTCTCACCATGTTGCACAGGCTGGACTCAAACCCCTAGGCTTAAGCTATCCTCCTGCCTCAGTCTCTCGAGTAGCTGGGACTACGGGCACGCACCACTGTGCCCAGCTCTAGGGTTGTTTTTTATTCAGAGAGAGAGAAAAAGAGATACACACACACACACACACACACACACACATACACACATACACTATGAAGAGGAAACTCTCTCAGCTTTCCTTATAAACATACACATATTTATATTCACATCTAACCTATATACTTTTCCTCCTGATTCAGAGAACATTCTCTCTCCCTTCATCTTGAATCTCTCCTCCTCTGCTGCCTCCTCCACAACATACAAACATGATCGAGTTCCTCCCTTAACTTCGTTATCTGTCTGGCTATTGTCCCCTCTTTCCTCCCCTTCATTATGGACTTTTTTTATTCTTTTGAATTTTTTATTGAGATAATTATAGATTCATATGCAGTGGTAAGAAATTATAGAGAGTCCCTGGTATACTTTGCCCAGTTCCCCCCAGTGAACATTTTACAAAACTATAGTATAATTGTACAGCTAGGATACTGACATTAATACAACTTACCAATCTTATTCATAATTTCCCAGTTTTACTGGTACTCATTTGTGTTGTGTGTGTATGTTAAGTTCTATATAATTTTATCACCATTTAGGTTAATGTGTGTACCACAGTCAAGATACTGAACAGTTCCACCACCACAAGGATCCCTCCTGTTGCCCTTTTATGACTACATCCACCTCCCTCCCACCCCTACTCCTCTTCGCTAAATTCTGGCAAATACTCTGTGTCTTCTATTTCTGTAATTTTGTCATTTCAAGAATGTCATATAAATGAAATTATATTGTATGTAACCTTTAGGGACTGGTTTTTTTCACTTAGCATAACTGCCTGGAAATTCATCCAAGTTGTCATGTGTATTATGGTTCATTCTTTTTTATGCTGACAGGTATTCCAGGGCATGCATGTAAATTTGTTACTGCTTAGATTTTTAAAATGGTAGTTTGCTTCTCTACTTTTCTCATTTGCAATTTGACTTGTACTCACACTGTTCCACAGATATATCATAAGATCATTACAACCTCCGAATTTCCATATTCGATGGACAATTTTTGGTATTTATTATCCCCAGTTCTTTTTGAAGCAACGGACACTTCTGACTACTCATTCCTCCCCTAAAACACTCTTCTCCCTTGGCTTCTAGTCAAACTATTCTCTCCTGGTCCTTTTATACAATTTGTTTTCAGTTGACTTTTGTAGACTTCTATTGTCTTCATTCCAGTCCTTAATGTGGACATCCTCCCAGCATTCCATCTTCAGCGTTTTCACTTCCAAAATCCTACACACGCTGCTAGTGTAATTTTCCCCATCCTTCTAACTTCTACTGCTCCCTGTGTGCTGAAGACTCCAGCCAAGACATTTCTCCTAAACTCCAAATCCATATTTTCAAATGACTAAATGTTTTACCTTCTAAATGTAATGCATCCCAAACTAAACTAACTCATTACTCCTCACTATGACTGGCCAACCTAATTTCAACCACCTCCTTTCTTTCTTATAAACCCTATCTCTATGAAGGGCTCTATATCCATTTAGTCATCTCAAAACCTCAGACTCATCTCAACTTCTTTTCCTTCACCTTCCACATTTAATTAGTCACCAAGACCCATCAACTCTATCTCTGAAATATTCATTGAGTTTATCCTCTCCTCTTATTCCCCACTGTCATTTCTTTAGTTTAAGCTCTTATCATTTCTCATTTCTCTCAGATCATCACAACAGCTTGTCCCTACTTCTGGTCTTTCCAGGCCATTCTCCAAATTTTCTGCCAAGGTGTTTTTACCTAGTCACAAATCTGGTATGTCATTCCTACATTTAGAGCTTACGATGGTTCCCCATTGTCTAGAATATGATAAAGCCTAACTTCTCAGCACAGCACATAAGGCCCTTCAACATCTGTCCCTGCCTACCTCTCCATCCTCTCTCACCTCTGGCACATCTATATCCTATGCCATCATCATTCCACGCTATGTGCAGTTCCCAAATGTTCTGTCTCGCAAACCAGTGATTCAGGTCTCTGAATGAAGAATCGAGAGTGGTCTCTGAGAGAACCAAGATGTAGCTGGGACTTCCAGGACGTCAAAAGAGTTGGAATCACTAATTGATGTAATATTCAGAGGGAAAAATGTTAAATGTTTGAAAACATTCTAAATTTAAAACAATGAACAAATATTTTAAACATTAAACATAAGATACATCTTGTCTGGATATATAGTAGCCATCTCGTTCCTTCAACTCCAGAGGATGAAATTCAAATACTCTCCTAAACAAACAGGCCAGAAAAAGAAGTGACGTAGTTAATATAATCTTTCTAGACACTTGAATATAACACAAAATGAAGTCTAAATTATGAATTTTTCAGAAATATCATGAGATCTTTTTCTCCCCCAAGGGACTGTATGTCAGAAAGGAGGAAATAAAATTTTCTAAATATTAAATAGTACACATTAAAAGTTCTTCAAATATTTGATATTATTTTCTCAGATGTGCAGGATTCCCAAATATTTAGTTTTAATCTTCTTTCAGTTTTCTTGCTTTGCCTTTAGCCACTGATAACAGACTGATCAATCTGCATCCTGAGGCAGTGTATTCCTGCGATTATCCACATGGTAGCAGTGTGTTTCAAATTAAGGTCCCCACTGTGGGAATATAAATGAGTACCCAAAATGCCTGCAGAAAGCAGCTGTTCATTTTTTTTTTTACATATACAAACATAAGAACACTAAAAAATGAGGGTAACATGATATCACAGAAGTACAGTGTCCTGTCAAGATAAACAACAAGATACTTGAAGGGACGAGTAATAAGAAACATGTCAAAGAGAGGCACAAATGGTCTTTTGAGGTAAAAACAGGAAAAGTTCCTGGCAAAATATTATGTACCCATTGTTTTACAACTCAAAATCTATAAATGAATTTGATCTGCATGTATTTAAATCCTGGGAATATATAACTAAAGTTACATATTTTGAGCTATATATTTTGACATGTCAATCCTATTATATTATATTTTATATAAGTTCTACAGCAAAATGTAGCACAGAATCCTTTTGATGACCCTGAATTGATTTCTGACCACTGAGACCTAAGTCAGAACACTTCCATGCTGTGAGAGCTGTAATGACAAGTCTAGAAATTGTTTGTTCTACAAAAATCATTACTGGGAAATAAGAAAGCCCTTACTTTTAAGGGCTGAGGAAAAAACACTTTGGGAAGGCAGAATTCACAGTGCTTACAAGAACAGGGCTAGGGTTAGCCTAGGTTCCATTGGGAAAATAAGTAATTTAACCTCTACTTATCCTCAGTTTCCTTGGCTGCAGAAGGAAACAATGAGAACACCAATATTAATTTGAAGATTAAATGAAATAATTTATTTAAGCACTTAGAACAATACTGACAGTTTTCTGGGCCCTGCTAGTTCCATATTCCATGATTCTCCTAGCAGTATCAGTGCTGCACAAATATTCATATTTTTGAATTCATAAAAAGGACATTGAGAACAGTAAAGAACTTTGAACTGATAGACACATTTCTATCACTGTATTCATTATTCTACTCTCTAATCATCTGTTGATATCTGTGACGAGCACAGCACATTAATCAACGTCATGGGCTCAGGAGTCAGATAGATCTGGGTTTCCCAGCTCAAGTTCAGCCACTCAAAAGCTGGATGACCGTGGGTAAGTATGAGGATGACCTCTGAGAAAACATATAACACTTTATATCAAACACGTATATTTCTTATGTGACTAAAACAAATATATTTTGTGATCAAGTAACATAAACATAATTCAAGTACTATATGTATAAAATAAATTACATAAATATAGTATATACATAGATAATATGTAAAATAAATTCAAAGCAAAAAGAAATTTATTTCCTCTCCAAATATTCAATATGATTTTTAAGAAGTAAATAAATGAATTACAATGATCTGCATTTTCAACATCAAAAGCAGCTAAAAAGACCATTTTTTCAGACTATGTAAGTTTGTCTTAATAGCCAGACATTCTAAACTTAAGTCCAGAATTTCAAAGGACTCAGTAAGTTAAACCCACTAGTCGAAATGAACTAGGAGGTGATAAATTTGAATGGGTGACAAGATTTAATTTTTAAAAATATTTTCCATAAAATGCAGTGATAAGTATTCTTAATCTGTGAATAGAAATATGAATTGAAACATACTATCAAAAATTCCAAATAAAGGTCTGATGGGGGACATACTACTTTTAAAAACTTATTAAGGATTACTTATAATTGCTGTCATTAAATACTTGTTTATAAAATATAAGAATAATTCTAATATTTCCTCTACAATCTTTTTTACATAATGAATAAACCTACTTTTTCTTACAGAGAGAATACAACCTCCTGCCCTTATTACCAAAAATTCTGAATTAATGTAATAAATTCCATTAATTTTATAAGCAGTTCTCTATGTCATACATCAGAAAAATCTGAAGCCTAACTATACTCAAAGAAATTTAATAAAGACACAAAGCAAATTTGTTCCTTAACATCAAATGTCCCAGTTAATACTCAGGACAGAATGGTATACATTTTAATCTTTCTCTAATCCCCAAACTGATAACCATATGACAATACATTTCCAGTCATATCATTCCATAAAATATACAGCTTAAATCAGGATTAGCTTCTTACCGGGATTCTGAGGCAAAACTTTCACAATGGATAGTCAACATCACAGTACAAACAAGACCCATCTATCGGCAGAATAGTATCTATTCAAGTACCTAATCAAGTTCTAAGTTATAAAGGTGAGTCAGGCAACAGTTGCAATGGAAATTCAAGGGATGACGGGTTGAATTTATTGGAGAAGACATGGAAGCCAAGGGGCTTCTTATGAGTGTTGGAAAATGGCAAGCATTTAGGATAAATGCTGATGGCTTGTGCAAGAGGCCAGCCTAATAAAAGCAAAGGGTTATGTAAAAGAGAAGTAGAAGATTATGATTAGAAGAGCCTTAAAAAACAAGTAAATGAATATAAACTTGATTCAACAGGCAATCTGCAACTGATGTAGGATCTGAGAAATACATGACAGAAGTATGAGTTGAACTAAGCAGAATAAAACATCTCTACTGAACGGTCTCTAGCAAATGATTCTATCAATACAGTATTTTATGAAATCAATCTGGCAGATGGAATCGGGAGCATGAATGGAATTTGAGAGACCTTTTAGTTTAGGAGGCAGCCATGGTATTTCCTTGTAATGAAGACTCAGATTAAATAGCTGCATTGAAAGTAGGTATCTTCAACTCATTCATTTACAGATACTTACTGAAGGCCTGTTATACGCTGCGCGTTGTGCTAAGCATGGGGTTTACAATGGTAAACATGGTCCCTTCTCTTGCGGTGCTTACAATATAGTGAGGAAGGTGGGCAGAAAAAACAAGTAAACAAACACAAACATTACAAATTGTGATAACCGCTATGAAGGAAAGAAACAGGGATGGAGAATAACGCAGGTAGCAGAAGGAGATGGATTTTAGAAAGGATGTTCAAGGAGGCCCCTCTGAGGAGATGACAGATGTTTAGGCTGAAATCTAACGATGTGAAGGGACAAGGGGCAAGAGTAAGAATGTTTCCTGGCACAAAGAACAGCATATATAAAAGCAGGGAGAAGTCTGGTTTGTTCAAGGAACTTGAGCAAGACCAGTGTAGCTGGAGCACAGTGAGGAAGAGAAGCATGACGTAAGATGAGACCGGAGAGGTAGCAGAGACGGACCGTACGAGGCCGGACTTCAAGGCAACGGGACACTACTGGAGGATTTTGATCAGGGAAGTGACATAATATGTTCAAAAAATTTTAGAGGGAAAAACTATTGAATTGGTCATAAATTAGATATAAACAACAGAAAATATACCTGAAGTCCACTTTTAAAAAACAGGTAATTTGTGTTTTAAGACTGGAGAACCTGTTGTATGATAATCTAATATACTAAAGTCATCACTAAAAACAGGTTGAAATAATTTCAATTTCGACTTACATGAACTGCACTGATTAAGCTCTTACCAGTACAAACATGTTACAAACCAGGAGTGTCCTAAGTGAGAACAAGCAGTTAGGGTCAACCAAAGGAAAGTACCCTCATCTCTTACTCAAGAAATATAATACACTCAATAGAAAGTACTCATAAGGTATGTACCTGTGAGAAAATCACTGAGATAAATTCAAAAGATAACTAAACTTGCCTGTTTGTATCCCTGATTGACTTTGACAAGTTGCTTAATCTCTCCACACTGATTCCTGTACAATGAGACACACTAGTAGCTCACAGAGTTGTGTGGATTAAATGAGTCAATGTATGTAAAGTGCCCTGAAGAGTATTTGGCACATAGCAAATGCTCAATAAATGTTAGCTGTTGCTATTATTGCTGTGGTAGAGATGTTTTATTCTGCTTAGTTCAACTCATACTTCGTCGTGTCTCTCTCAGAATCATTCAATTGGTTTTGAATGATCTAAATAATTTCTATTCTTGTGTAGGGGCTATCTAGACCAGGGATGGACAGTAAATTTTTTTCAGCTTTAATGCCCAAACAGATTCTGTCACAACTACTCAATTCTACCTCTGTAGCTTGAAAACAATCACAGATAATAACTAAATGAATGAACATGGTTGTGTTCCAATAAAACTTTATTTTATAGGCACTGAAATTTGAATTTCATATTATTTTCATTTGTCATGAAATATTATAGTTTTAATTTTTTTAAATCATTTAAAAATATAAAAACCACTCTTAGCTTACAGGCTACATAAAAACAGGTGGCAGGCTATAGCTTGTCAATCTAGATATTTATAAATACAAAAGCCTTTTAGTCATAATTTCTCCATATGTAAAACCAAAGTGAATGTAATCAACTTTCCTGACTTCTAAATGTTCAAATTGCAAAATTTATTTTCACATGAGGAATAATATGTAACTCATGGGCTCAATTTTTTTCCCCAACTTGCTCTAGTCCAACATACCACATAAAAAATCATGGCTAAAATACTGCAAAAGATTATTGTACCAAGTGTCATTTAGGTCTGAGGCCACAGTGTATGAAAGACATGTTTACACAATTGAAAGCTTACAGAGATCCCTGTAACATAAAAATTTCTATTATGATATTAACTTTATTTACCAATGCTTATTTTACAAGATAACTAGAGCTGTAGCCAATTTGTCATTAACACAACAAAAGACATTTATCTAGCCTCACTAAATCCCTGCAAACAGACATAATTGTAATAAAAGAAGACAAAGATAGAAGCTTATCTCTCAGCAATTACAATCAATACAAATGTGATCCTTCTACACTTTGTAAAACAGTGTATATTACCTAACATTAGCTTTGAACAGAGGAGAATGCATCTATTAATAAAATCCAATGAAAAAATAATGTTTTGTGGGGCTTTTTTTCCTCTAGTAAAAAAGATGAAGTCTTTCTGAAAAAAAAGGGCACATTTGCCGACTTTGCATATAACTCCAATTCATAACAGTAAAAATTCTATATATCTGTTAAAAGAAGATGAAAGTGCAAGTGCCAACCTGGGTGCTACTGCTCCTTGCAGAGATATTTGCATATTTACCTGCAACTAAAATAGTCAATGAATCAATTTTGCAAAAAATCCTTAGTTCCAAGGGAGGCTTATTAATGGGAACCTTTTAAAAGGCTTTGTGAAGCTGCCATTTTTTATTTCATTTAAACACTGAATCAGTGACAACTCCTAAATAAAACACACGACTTTTAAGTTCAAAAGCTAAGACTCAACTTTTGATACTTCCTTCTGCTAATCCAACACCAAGGCCCATGATTTGACCTCCTAAGGACCTCCATCACTTCCATCTTGGTTAGCACCTTCACCACCTCTCTAAACCACTTTGTCATCTCTCCCCCAAACTTTTGAAACAGCCTCTTAGCACCACCTACTCTGATCACTGTCTTACACACTGTTACTCACTCTACAACCATTCTTCAAACCTCAACCCAAGTGTTTCTTCCTCAAGGAACCCTTCCTTGACCTCCCGGACTAAGTCAGTTTTCCCTGTTAGCATCATGTACCTCTGCTTTATGGCCTATGCTTAACAGATAATATTGGTTTTATTTGTTTCTATGCTTATGTGATTAATGTTTATTTTCTCCGCTAGACTTTAAGCTTCATGGGGATAGGGTTGATGGATTCCCAATACCTGGCACTGACTACTAAATATGCTATCAGACATTATAGTATCATATCATTTGTATATTTACATACATGTTGAGGAATTTCTGGTTGGTACTGAAGAATCATCCAGTGATTATTTAACTGATAGCTAATATAAGACAGTGATAAACCTCAATTAGCCAGAAAGTCTGATTTACTGAAACAAAATCAGATATAAATCACCAAATGCTACACCAAATTACAATAAATAAATATTATCTCAGGCATCTTCTGAAGAGATTGGTTAAACATTTGTTTTTGTTTTTATTAAAAAAACAACAAAAAGAGTTGTATTAAATAATACACTTCAGAAAAATGCTGCTATGGTCTAAATATGTGTCCCTACCCCCACCCCCAAATTCATAAGTTAAAATCTAACTCTCAAGATAATGGTATAAAGAGGTGGACCCTTTGGGAGGTGACTAGTTATAAGAGTGGAGTCCTTGTGAATGAGGTTAGTGCCCTCACAAAAGAGGCCCCAAAGAGCTACCTGCCCTTCCACCATGTGAGGACACATAGAAGGCACCATCCATGAGAAACAAGCCCTCACCAGACACCAGATCTGCTGGCACCTTGACCTTGGAATTTCTAGCCTCCACAACTGTGAGCAATAAATATCTGTTGTTTATAAATCACCCAGTCTGAGGTATTTTGTTATAGCAGCCCAAATGGACTATCCAAACAACAAAGAATATACTGTTTGTTCTCTCCTCCTTCCCTCCTATCTTTATTTTGGTCTTCCTCCAATCCATAGTGCTACTAGGTTGGTGTTTTGGGGGGCAAATGTGACTCCCCTACCTATTGCTCCCACCAATATTTCTCTGATTATCTCTGAACTCCTTAGCAATATATACAAGACCCACCAGAATCTGAACAAACATGCTACTAATCCAGCATTAACCAGCCCACTGTCTGATCCTTTATTATTTAACTCACACTCATCCTTCGGGAGTCAGCGTAAGCATCATCTCATCCAGGCTGCCTCTCTCTAGACTGGAAATCCCTCTACAGACTCCCCTCTATTAGAACCCTTCCAGTGGTGTGCTGAAGCCACCTAGAGCTGGATCAAGCCGATTGTTAGCATCTCTTCCCACCTCCACAGTGACATCATCTTGGTTGCTAAAGGGACCAAAATCCCAACAGCAGATGAAGAAAGAAATCTTATCTAAACTTCCCTTCTCTGAATAGAACAGAGCTTTACAAAAGTCAGCTGCCACAACTCCACCCTTACCCACTCACTCCCCATTCCCCCATCTCCAGTCAGGGAGGCACCAACCTTGAGCACCAGGATATTAAAAAAAAAAAAAAAACAAATTGTGTGTAAACAAGCCTCATCAGAACCTTTTATCCTTTGATGCTCTAAACACCGTCCTTTTGTTAAGTTGGTATATAAACCTTTACCTTTGACTGTTCATGGAGTTACCTATTACTGAGTGCTCCCACACATGTGTGAATAAACCTTGTCTTTTCTCCTGTTCTTCTGTCTATTGCCAGTTAATTTCCAGGACCCCAATCATTCCAACCTAAATCGGTAGAGTAGAAGTTTTTCCTCCATGTGGGAGTATTTACGCAATGGAAATCAGCGAACGCTACAAACCAGGCTTTCTTCCTCTGTAAGACCCAGTGATCAAACATCTACCAGAATACCACAGCCTATCACCCTGCATTCTAATTCTCCATGTTGCAGTCTGTGCACCCCCACCTGAATCTGTTGCTAAAGGAAATGGATCGTTCATGTTTATCTCAAAGTCTGATCTACCTGAACAAAATTGGATGTAAATCATCATGTGCAGAATCAAGTCACAACAAATAATTATCAACACAGGCATAAGACTGACATGGGGTGGGAGTGAAACTCACTGCTGACGAGTAAACAAAACAACAAATTATAGGGAAAACTATTTTTAAAATATTAGGCATCTAGAGTGAAGTTTTTTCCTCTCCTATTAAAAATGAATTCCCATGCTTAAGTGTTTAGGGGGAAGTATATTGCTGTGTGTAATTTACTTTGAAATGCATCAAAAAAAATAAGATGAGTTGATGAATGAATAGAGGGGCAGAAAGCTGATATGTGATAAAGCAAGGTCAGGAAAATAATGATAAAATCTAAGTAGTGGATATATAGGTATTTACTGTAAAATTCTACCAATTCTTTGCAATATGTTTGGAAATTTTCATAATAAAATGTTGGGGCAAAACTGAAATGTCATTTTTTGCTCATAAGGTATACAAATAGTTTTTACCTTCATTAAAAGCCTACTAAACCCTTTCAATATACCCAAGTTATGGAAAAAGAACTATGTCTTTAGGATTCTGAGGAAACTAAGTTTTAAATACAACACTCAAGCCTTCCCCTGACATCTGTGGGCCTAGAACAAGAATATAAATGGAGGCCCGCATAGCATATGTCTAAATATTAAGAAGTTACATGACAACCTAACAAAGCTGTTAACTAAAACATGGTCTACCCTCCAAACTTAACAAATATACACTGTCATAATAATGTGGAAGACCATGATCGAATTTAGAATCTTAGACTCCTAAGAGTTCCACATCTCTTTTTTCCCCACCCTTGGTTCTATCTCATACCCAAAGGAGTCTTGTGCACATGCCCACCCTTCCATGCTCTGTCCACATGCCCCTGCACACAACCCATAGTTACCCCTCTGCCTACGGATACACACAGCAATAAT